>JAQLOL010000010.1:5557018-5571979 GCA_029783665.1 Naso thynnoides
TCAACGAGGGACAGTCAGAAATTTAAACCACCACCACCTTTGAGATCAACACCATCACGGTGCTGTTCAAGATCACACTCTCAACTCTCCTTGTTAGAGGATGACAAACAAGCCAGTCTAGTTTGAAAGCAGCACCATTGTGCGTTCAAGTGCGGCACAGACTGACTATTCAGAAGCAACCCCTACGCCTCTGCAAGCGTTCAAAAGCTCAATTTCGCTTGTTTTTGACAAAAGCAACATGGAGCAGCTACAAAACTCGCACCTGCCACTCAGCCCACATGTGTCACCTGCAGGCCAGCTGGAGGTTGACTATCAGCTAATTTGTACAACAACAGACAATCACCTGCTACCTTTGCTCCATACGTACAAACACACATACACAAACAAAGGTGCACATGCACCTACATCCCTTCTCCCTCCCCCTATCTCACTTCACTTATCAAAGCGGCAGGGACGGTGATGCTCAGCTGCTGGGATTTTTTCTGCATTCTGTTCATGTGTGTATGTGATGCTATAGATGTGTTTTTGCATCAAAACACACTTAATAAGCACCGTATGACAGATGCTAGTGCACAGCACGTATGCAAAGCTCTCCACCAGGTGTGGCCTCTCAACATTGCTGTCACTGCAAAATTGTCAGCACCCTGGTGCTCATAATGTGTAGAGATGTTTTGGGTCAAATCCCAGGTGGGACAGAGGGATGACATAATGCACAGAGGACTGCTGCACCTTTTCTTTTGGAGGGAATAAGGCTGTGTTTAGTTTCGCAACACTCTAATAGGTTTCCAACCTCTTCTGATTGCCCATCCTAAAACACAGCAGACCTATAATAACCTTGAATTATAATGCATTCCAATAATGATATCATGCTTCACCAGCCGGGTGTAAATTAAACAGAGGACATTTTTAATTACCCCAGGGTAGCTGAATATTGGCCATCCTGCCCTGGTGAGCCTCTGTGCTGATACTGTGGTGGCGTGATAAAATTCAACCACAGGCCCCTTTGACCACAATCCAGGCTGGCTTCCACGTTCCCCTTCGCTGAGGCTACCTGCGCCGGTCCAATTAGAGTTGGCTGAGGATAGGACAAAGCATGGTGGGAAACACTGACATTTCACACTGGGCGCACTCTCTCATGAATATGGAACAGCGTAATTATGGCTGGAAAGCAGTCCCTCCTATCCACACATGTGGATGCACAGATTTTAAGTCGCTTTCAGGTGAGGTGAATCATAAGGCAGCAGGATGGAGGCACATGAGAGGCGACTTGTAATGACACGCAGCTGGCCAATTACAATTGAATGTACAATTGTTTTATGTGTTATTGATATTGAAAATCAACATTAACAAACCCTAAGGAGTAAATGTTTGTTCCATTTAAAAAGGATCAGACGAACCCAAATAGCTACCTATAAGAACTGCATGCTGCTCAGCTGAGAACTGTTCTGTAATAGTTTAACTGTCTCACTTACTTCATGAAAACAATAAAAGCCAGTCCATTATATACCCTCCTGTCTTAAACCATTCTGGGATGTTAGCTCTACTGTTATGACCATTTATGTCATTGGGTCTTCTCTACTTGCTATTATAGACCAGTCCCTCTCCTACATCCTCAAGCCATATTCCCGAATCCTTTCATATTGCTGTCATTTAACCCCTTTTAAAGAAATGCTAGCTTCTATCTAGTTCTATCATACCAAGAAACTATGGACCTCTCCCTAAGTGATTTTTTTGCAGCTATGGTTCAATAACAATAATTAAATGCAACTAGACCACAGATAAGTTTGTCATTTCAATATTCCTAGATTTTTCTGCAGCCTTTAACCCACTCTATTATAACTGACAGGTTAAAAAAAGGGGTGGGGGGTGGGGGATCAGAATATTTATTATAGCTCTAACTGGTTTCCCTCTTCCTTATCGAAGTTTAAGTTCTTGTGTTTACTGTTAACAAGGTGCCCACCTTTACTATTTTAACTTGTGAGGTACCTCAGGGGTCAATTCTTGGATTCTTCAATATGCTTATGTACTTTATAAAAATTATACTTATTATTGTTCATTGTTTGTTAATAAGTCCTACATACTCTGATAGTTCAAATGGATAACTCAACAATATCAATTACTGTGGTTATACAACTTCAACTTTATTACGGTGTTACCATCAAACTCATCACCTCCTACACATTTCACATTAAAGTTTATTATGAAAGGTGAGGATTAGACAATTTGATTGCATTCTGAAAAATATCAGCATAAAGTGTTGTTGAAAGTGGCTTCACATAGAACTAAAAAAAAAAAACCAAAAAAAAAAACCCATCAAAGTACAACCAGAACTGACTGGAACTACTCAGTGAGTAGGAGGTTTTTCTGTTAAGGAAAGGGGAAATCAAATTTGTGTGCAGCAGCATGACTTTGCTCTGCTGTAAAATGTGTAAAAAGAACATTATCTTGACAAGAAATGTGCTGGAGCTGGTGTTCAGAGCAAATTAAAATGTTACAATATGATCAAATTAACATGAAACTGGGGAAAATAAACCTAAAGATGACCTCTATATAATAATAACTTACAAACACTAATAGTTTGAAGTACAAGGTAATAAGAAAATAGGAATATGGCACTGTCTTTTGTAACGGTTAAGTATCACCAAACAGCATAACCTTTTTTTTCCCACTGTTGTGTACACCTGTTACATGTTGACATGTATTACTGCATCTTACATCTGAAATATTGAGATAAGGCCATCTTTTCCACAATCTTTCCCTTTAAGGCATGCAGCAAGTTGGCTTCCTGCAAGGCAGGTGACTAGGCCTGTGATATGAACAGATAAAAATACGTGTTCACCCACCTTTGTTGAGAGGCAGATAAACAAGATATGATCACATACACACATACACACACACACCTTAGGCAGAATCATCTAAGGCAGAGAAATAAATCTAAAGTTCAAACCACTTGTGTTTTCCTCCTCACAGGAATTACACTTGCACAAAGATCAGATGATTCTCTGTCACATTTGTGTATCTAAGGCTTCAATTATCAGATTAGGTACTTTTTTATTTATGCTATTTCTAAAACATATTATTCTGTTTTTAAAGTCTAAAGTATACTGTTAATTAGAAATGCAGATTCTACATTGTCAAAACACCAAATAATGGAGGAATTTAACACAAGTGTAAATGAAATAATAAAGAAGGAACAGGCTTTATAGGCAGATGAAAATGTTTTTTTTTTTGTGAGAATATTTATTAATCACATTGAATATTACCTACAGTACTTAATTTCAACGCTTAATGTTTGACATTGCAGATACAATCTGTTTGAAGTGCATCATTAAAGCTACAACACTTAATTAAGTCAAACATTGCATGTACGACACTGTTTTTGTGTTTACATGGAATCAGGCAGCCAGTAATAAACAAACTATATGCCATTTAAGTGGATGAGAGAAGGATGGTACAATTTGATGAGGCTGGCAGAGAACACTACAAATGGTAATGGTAGATGGCATTATTGTTGATAGTGAAAATATGCTAACTTTTTGACATCTCCCACGACAAAATTTACAGCCGGATGCTACATAACTTCACAAAAGCCTCATGCAAGGAGAAAACACAGCAGAATTCAACAATTAGGACCTTAAGGCTCCGTTCCTTTCTGAGAGCTTTTCAATAGAACGGCTCATTGTTCTTTTAATTGAAAAGTGTTGTGTTGCATTTATGCTTGTGCAGCATGTGTCAATCTTATTTTGCAAAGAAAAAAGATTGCACACACTCCAAAGCGCTGGGTGGCAGCAGCAGGGATGCCAGTTGCCTACTGGATGTAAGCAACTGAACAGGAAGTGGTTGTAATAAGGAGTTTCTTAAAATCCTTTTCTTTAGATTTAGAATGTGAATCAGACCTTTGATTGCAGTGTGATTTAGCTTTGGCTCATTTGAACACTCTGTTGGGCTGTTACTCATTTGTTGAAGGTAAAGCGAAAAAGTATGAATGAGGCGTTAGGCTCTAGGCAGTGAAATCTAAGCACAGTGATAAAAAAGAACAGCTTCCATCAAATACAACTTTGTTCCTTTTGTTCCAACCAAAGAGCCGTTCAAAAGAATATCGTTGCAAACGTAACATCACTACAGTGAGAAGCTGATTATTTTGGTGCAACAATACCTGGAGTTGTACCACAGCCTGAAAACCTACTGAGATGTCACATAAAAAACTGATACATGGAGGGCAATCAACATAAAGCTAATTGTCCTCTAAAACATACTGTTTTGAAGGGATTTTAACTTTTTATTTCAAGTTTGCAAAAAAAAATTAAGAGAAAGCTGCATTTTACATCAACATGCATCACAAGAATAGTTACATAAAATACTAGTAATGAAATAATTACAATAAATATATTACATTGAACTCTTTGTAAACAACATAACACCACCATAGCAACACACTGTAATGAGTGTTTTGTTTTGCCTTCCTTCTCTCCCATCACAAGGTGTCTCCTGCCATTTGCCTGATTCCATGTGAAGGCAGCATTATTCTATATATCTTTGCAAAATAGAGTTTATTTTTGCTGCATGTGTGTTGTCACAGTATGAATTTACAATGATTAAGTGACATAAGTGTGACATTAATAAGGTTAAACTAAACGCATATGACAGGTTATCTTTTGGGGATAGAGACAAAAGCATGGCGGGCAAGAATCGGGAAATTCCAAATTTGTGACTCTTAGCAGAGAAAGAGAAAAGCTATTATTGGCTAACACAGACATCTAGTCCAGCTAATTCTTGACCTTAGGTGTGCAAAATGCTCGGAGGAAAGCAGTGAAAAGAGCAAGCAGCGTCAATATTTCAGCTGCAGCTAATGGAGGAACTGAGCATTGCTAAAATAACTCGCGACTGTGTCTTTTTTTGCCGGCTCGCACCGGGCTAAGTGCAATCCCTGATGGGCCTCAGTGAAGGCAATCAACCCTGAGCAGGAACATCTGCCTGAATGTCTCCGAACATTGTGCATGCTGACGACAGCTTTAGGCTTTTAAAAAGACGCTGGCCTCCACATACTCAGATGTTACCGTGTCTCACATCTAGGTTTGCCGCGTCCTGCCATTTCTTGTGGAAGAAAGGAAAGCTGCCTGTCTTTATGTAAATGCAGATAAATTTTGGAGGAGGGGAAGAGGGGACAAGCCACTCTCTTTGCTGTATCTGACAGCTGAAAAAATTATGAAGCCTTCTTGGAAATGGAGACTTTTCCATCTTTTTAATTTCAGTAACTTGTGCAAATTGTGATTACTACCAAATAGCACCGCATTAGCAAATCAAAGCCTGAGCATTTATTGAAAAGTTAAAAAAATTCTTCTGGTTAAGACAAAACTACATGAATTATTAAAAGAGAAACTGGATCGATGAAAGAATGTGTTAAAAGATACACTATAAGAAAAAATAAATGCTTAAATAAAGTTGTGTCACTCCATGAATTGCCTTCATTAACCTACATTCTAAAGTTAGCTTTGAAGAGTATTAAGTTTTTTTCAAGTTGGGCTGGATGAATGTTCAAAGAATATTTATCTTGGAAACTGTTATCATTTGATCTCATCTCATCTTACACTACCTTCATGCTTCTTTAGATAGCTAACAGGATTCGACTGCATGTTTAGACTCCATATTCACCAGTTTCCTAATCTCCAATAATCCCCAATGGAATAGCACCCTTGTGCTAAAATAAGAGGGTTTATTTGGATTTCACACAAATTGTGAGTTTCCTCAAATGTCTCTTTTCTTCTACTTTCCACCACAGATCTGCAACCCCCTCTGAAAATGGAAACCTTGGCGCCCGTCTGTGACTACGTCAAAGATTGTGCGGAATGAGAGATTACAAAGTCCTGACCAGAGCGTAAGACAAACAATCTTCAATCTGTGAAAGAGACCTGAAGCAACAGCTTAAGCTGGTTGCAACAAAACCTTGAACTCTTTAACATTCAATTCATGAATCATTATTGACATCACTATTAATAGGAACTTGTTAGTACAAAGACAAAGCAAAAAAAAAAAAAAAAAAAAAGGGAGATAATTGCAGAAAATGCAGAGATGGGGAAAGTAGAAACGGCCTCACTAATCTGGAAATTTTCAGTCAAGGTAGCGTCTATTTTACCCCATCCCAGCCCCCGTTTACATCCATATAAAAGAGCAATGAGACGAGTGCTGGTTTCCTACTTAATTATCTCTCTAATGGAGGAAGAGAATGGCATTTAATTACTCGGCCCCAGATTTAGACTCATGGCATGCAAGAGGTAAATGGATTTAATGTTGCGAGGATAAATGGAGCTACGGCGATGATATGCAGATGTTTGCACATGTGCAGCAGGCGTAACAAACGACCACGGAGCACTTGATAAGCCTTTACAGCCTCCCGTCTAAATCTGCTCTGTACTATAAGAGCCGTAAGGCGTAATCACATGGCATTTAAAGCCCAAAACCATAAAGGATGACGCCTGTGTGTTACTGAGTGATTATCTGTTAGCCTGTTAAAAATATACCAATGCAGAGGAGAAAACCAGGGTGGATGCCCAGAGAGTTCAGACGAACATTTCATTGGTGCCAACTTTCATGAAAAGCTGCCAGGAAAGATTTGCTCAAATTCTGTAACATGAAATGAGGTTGGAGGGTGTGATGGTAGAAATACTCTTCATAAATGTTACATGCTCTCCAGAGAGTCATGCCTTCAGTCATCAACATGATAAGAGCTTTGATTGTTATTTTTTCAGATGATAGAACATACATCAGTTCCACTAAATAAAAAATTGCCAATTTGAACAATTTAATGAGTTCATATTGGGATTTCTCTTCTTAATTTCGCTGATTGAGAGAGGCAAATGAGCCTTTTTATATCATCCAATATTAAGTCTTCAAATGAATGTATGCCTTGTGTGTCACATTAAATGTCATCTATGAAAAAACTTTTCTCAGATTTAAACAAGATAGTTCTAATCATTCTTTCATATGAGATACACATAAGAGGCTGTTTGAGGAATGTCAGGACTGAATGTGCTGTCTGACTTGATTTACACACACCCACATTATTAGTGTGGAAAATGGAGAAGCTAACAGGCTAACAACAACATTGCTTTAGATCACTCGAAGCTGGTACTCTGGACTCTGCAACACGTAATTCACAACACACGGTTTCCCTTTGGTGTGCAAATTGGTTCAATTTGGAGGATCAGCAGGCTGAACTACAGCTGAATGTAAACTCAGAAATATCCAGTAACTGAAACGCATTACTTTAATCTTTATGGGTATATCTGTCAGAGTGAGCAACCAAAACCAAAACCAACCGATGAACAACAGTTAAAGCTGCAAGTTTGCTTAGCAAAAACCTTTTAGTTTGCTGAACAATAAGGTAAAGATAAAGCAGCTTTATTGTCATTGCACAATGAATTGTACAACAAAACTGCGAGGTTAGAATGGAAGGTTAAGCCTGATTTATGCTTTTATGCGTCGAATTTATGCCGTACCTACGGTGTAGCCTTCGTGTAGGTGCAAGCCCTACGCCATTGCCTATGGTATGGCTCGACACGCACCACCTCAAAAATGTAACTACACGTCAAGGCAACGACGACGACAAGCACTGCGATTGGGCCACTAGGTGGACGTGCATTTCTGGCTTTTTCTTCTACTCATGCAATCCACATATTTCCTGCACGCTGCAAACATGGACCAGATCGAGAAGCGATTGAAGAAGTCCAAAAATATGCACATTTACATGACTCTTTAACGCCACATTACAAAGACTGCCAGGTGGCCGCAAATTTGTGGCAAGAGATTTCCGTTTGGTGGGGTACCTGCAGAGCAACATGGACATGCCAACACACAAGTATAAATGCTTTAAACAGCGTAGGCAACGTGCGTACCTTACCGCGTAAGGTTACGCAAGCAGCTGACGCAGAAGCATAAATCAGGCTTTAGTAGTGAGCTGCTGCGACTGAGCACGCCGCCACATTGGGCCAAACATATATGTGCCTAACATGCATGTTTTTGATGGTGGAAGGAAACCGGAGCCCTTGGAGGAAACCCACACAGACTCAGGTGAACATGCAAACTCCACACAGAAGGGTCCTACCCTAGCTAGGTGTCAAACCTGGGACCCTCTTGATGTTACACGAGCAGACCTGGATTCCAACCCAGGACCCTCTTGTTGTGAGGTAACAGTGCTAACCACTAAGCCACCATGCTGCCCAAATATAAATATATAATAAACTTTACCATTATGTTATTATGCTTGTTATGTTTCTGGTTGGTCCTCAGAGTCATCAAGCACTGAAGCTGCACCGAAATGTATTTTTTACTCATGAATTTCTAAAAATATATAGCCAGATGCATTTATATAATATTATTGAATTATTGCATCAATTAAGGTTTAATCTCAGGCTTAAAGGAACTTTAACAAATATACTTTAAGCATTAATCTTTATGTATGTAATAATTCATAATATCTAAATTAATTACACTTGTTTAAACACTTATTTAAAATGTTTTTGTTTCTAGTACATGATTGTTTACTCCAGATTAATTCCGTCCCACTGGAGTATGTACATGTGAGCACTTATCTCTACTGTCTACTGTTTTTGGCCATTAAATATTTATGAAGTTTTCTCTAAATTCTACAATTTTAATGAGCTGTTTCTTCATAGTTGCCACTTTCTCGTTGATAACTTGACAAGATTCTCATTATAGATACTTGAAATTCATTAAAGAGTTAAGAGATACCTCCATTTTAATTGTGACTCTTTGAAACTCAATTTCAAGATGTCTCCAGCATAATCAGTGCGACATGCTGTACACCCACTTCACCTCAAGTGCGTTTTTGCCCCCTTTTCGTCAAAGGGCACCGTAATGCTGTCTGCATTAATCCACATTAATCTGTCTTCAAAGAGGGGCTGCAAAACTATGGGGAGCACAGCACTGTCAACAGCAGTTGGCTGGCTTGTAACCAATCCCCGCTCCTCTGTTTAATTTTTGCTCCACAGTTCCCTCTTTGGACTAAATGAGAGCCACAGCTTTTCTGCTTTGGCTGTGGTTTTCTTCTGGAGCAGAAGTAGACGTTTAAAATCTGCTTGACTGGCTGCTGAAGACCTCATAAATTGGTCAAACCATACATATAGGAAACATCTATATGCAAACAAACAGTATATAATTCCCTTAAGAGGCAGTGAATATATGGATGTTCTCATGCACAAACGGATGCCAACAGAGACCAACAGCTCCTAAATAGCCCAGGCTATACCTTCAAGCAGCTGGAGCATAAGGCTACTGAAGTGTAATCAAAAGCCTCGGTCCGCCTCAAGGTCAATTCATCAGAGAAGTTATCACGCCTGAATTATACATGACAGCTTCTGTAAACCATAAATGTTGAATATCCAGTTTACACACAAGAAATGACGAAGAGGAACAATGAAAAATGAGACTGAAATAAGAGGAAAGAAGGCAGACAGAGATTAGAGAGAATAGTGGCTGTGCAACCAGTCACTTAAAATATCAATGGGGTGAAACTGTATTTATGCCAAGGAGGATGGATTTAAGACAAACACGAATAAAAGGATGGTTAATGCTCTAATGCACTGCATGCATCCACATCACAGAACTAGAACGACTGCACAGCAATCATAAATTATGTACAGTATAAACAAACATCAACAAACATTGGCTTGGATACAATCAGATCGAAGTAGCAGTAATACGTGTTATTGCTACAAGTTCTCAGCTCAACAGCACACAGTTTATATTCTCATGCTGGTTTAAAGTTTTGTTTTGTTTTTTTTTTGCGGTGACATGAAAGAGAAAATAGCGTGATTGGAGTTGATCTTATTCGCATCTGCTACCTTCAGCTGTTAAGTTCCAGTGTCAGGCTCTTGCTGTGAACCCAAATGAGCAAATCAATAGCGTATCGAGTGAGGTCAGCCTCCTTGAACCCTCTGGCTCTCTGCTTCAGTAGCTCGGGGGATTCTTTCTGTGCATCCTTGGCTCTGCCGCGCTCACATGGGCTCATAATCTTGCCAGACAAAGAATATAAAGTTGTGGAGCTGACAAATAGTCAAGCAAAGGCTATCAGAGGACTGTCAGAGCCTGTAAACACACAAATCTTATAGAGAGATATTAAACACTCCATTTTCTAATCTAATGTCGGTATTAGCCACGAACAGTTAGACAGGAAACATCTCAATGTTGCTGAAGGTAGGCCTACATATTGTGTGTTGGTGATAACCAGAAAAGAAGTTATTTAAAAATAAAAAGTTGAGAATTTTTTAAATATAATACTGATGTTGATATCATATACATGTGATATTGTGTTATGACATATAATACCATTTTTTAATACAGTACCTCTTGTATCTATTCTATTTCTTCCATTCTTGAAGAGACAAACCTCACAAATACAAAGGTAAAAAGTAATTTGACTGACGGATTATTATTTTCAAATGTCTAAATATCTCACACTAATATTGTTACTGTGATTTTTATTAGCTTATGACGGCCCTGTAGTGAGAAATTGATATCTTGACAGCACTAGCATTTATGCTGTATTCTATTTTCTTGGAAGTCAGAGCTGGGAATGATGTCACACCCAAGTTGGCAGCATACAAGTGCAACAACCCAGGACTGCTCTAGCTGGTTAGCAATGCTTGTAGAGAAAAGTATGTTTGGCAGTTTGGATTGCACCATTAAAGTCACAATCTTAGAGATTTTTGTATTGATAAATGCCTGTTAAGTCACTATTTATCACAGAGTGAGGTAAAACACTGTTGACTGAGTCCATGGCCCAATGATGAAAGCACTTGTATTAGCAACAACGTCGTATACTGCCATCTGGGTATCTGTGGCGACATTTCCTCGCTAAATTAGTAGCAGCCAAAGTCAGTGATGCCTTTTAAGCATTCAGCAGGGGTTGGTCTGCCCAGAGGGTAGGTGGAGCTAACGCCACAGGCTCACTCTCTGTCATACGGTCAGATGTCATACAGTCGACACTGTTTGGTTTTAACATGAACTTTGAGAGATGAGGTTCGAAAGCGCACCTGCAATTACAGCTTATTGCAAAGGTGCCGTCAGATCTTCGAGATGACCGCTTTAAACATGGAATGTTTGAATTACAAGTAAGTTGATGCTAGAAATGTAAGGCCTCAAGCTTGAGTCCATAAAGTATGTACATGAAAAGATAAATCAAATACATATTAATAATAAAATCAATCAAATTAAGGGCCGAGAAATATGTTTCCTCAAACATAATTCATAATTAAAGAAAAATAAGGTGACTGTACTGTATGAAAAAATTGGTATTAACTCGTATTTTTTCCCCTGCATGTGCAGTATTTCCGTTATTTTATTCTAGTGAGCCCATGAGTCATATCATTGGTTCAGAGCCACATTGGAAGATGAAGATTAAAATGAAATGTCACCGTTGAGTCAGCCACCTTGGGTAGCTGATCAACTATCGATTTTCACCACTGGTGGTGGGGTGGAGGTGGCTGAAGCTGTGCGGAGCAGAGTGACGGCGGAGCGGACCCCGGCTGACAGCGAGTGGGGCTCAAATTAAAGATTTCCCGTCCATGAAATGAAAAAATGCCAACAGGTCCAATAAAGCAGCTCCCGTTGAGTGGATGCGAGCTCCACATCGCACCATCTCACCACACGCGTAAATACACACCCTTCGCAAACACTCGAGCCTGTGGTTCATCCTTGCGCGGATGACAGGAGGAGTTATGGGCACTCTTCTTGGGGAAGGGTATAACACTGACAGTGATGGCATTATCCCTGCCCCTCTTTTGTTAGGAAACCACAATGTATTGTCTCATAAATAAAGGCGAGGCTCCATTAAGACCAATGACTGTATCCATCCTCCCCTGTCTCTCATTATAAGGCCATCTGCATCCATCGACACACGCATCCCTCCTGGCAAGGCCACTCAGGAGAGAGGGCTGGGAACGCTTCATTGCCCCAGCCCGCAAATTCAACCTGTCTCACCTTGATGAGGTCATAAAGATAGCAATAGCATGTGCGCTGACACATGGGCTGAAGGGAGGCGAATGCATACCTTTGGGATTCCAGTGTGTTTTGCACGGGAAAACAGCTCGACAGAGGAGCACACACACCTCCATTTCTGTTTACCCTCTTCATTCTTTAGCCAGCTTTTCTCTCCAGCCTCTCTGGCCAAAATGTAAACCAGTGTCTCTTCAGCTGGAAAATGGCTTCTGTTTTCGCCCACACACACACACATACACACGCAGCGTTACTGAGAATAAAAGCAGCCTTCCTGCCCTGCTCCAAGCCTGTCGGCTTGGTGCTCGTCTTTTTGTGCAAGCCCTCAATCATTGATGAGACCAGGTCCTCTGGTACGAATGAAAGGACTGAGAAGTGCAATCACCATCACACTGCAGGAGAAGCATTAGTGAAAACCACATATTAAAAATCCCTCATCCTCAGGCAGATACTAATGGCACAGAGAACACACACACACACGCACTCATGCAGCAGATGGAACACACAAGAAACTTCACATTAAACACTAACAGAAACGAACTGACATGAGATGCTTGTACAGTGTGTTTATGTTTGAAAGTTCAAGGCATGAACATGCTTGTTCTGCAGTTACAATCAGTGCAGTGTAGCGTAGCTGCATGCAAACACACGAGACACACAAGTGTCGTTGTTGTAGAGGATGTTGCAATTCATCCCTCCTCTGCACTGCAGTATCTGGATGTCCTTCCTGCAATTACCATTTATTAACATTTTTACTGGTTTGTATTATTTTTCCTACAATGTCTCCCTTCTTGCACTCTTCCCTACACACACAAACACACAAACACACACTTTTATCAGGTTTCCATACTCTCAGATCTCTGTGTTGCTCCTGCCTGTTTCCCTCTCATTCACACCAGGCTTCTGGGCTCTTTGGGACAATAATGCCAAAGCATTGCCGGAGGCAACCACAGAATGAGAGCTCATTTTCCCTCCATTTCAACAGGATCTCTCTCTCTCTGTCTGTCTCTCTCTCTCGTAATAGTTCTAATACTGAAAAAAAATGCAGCAAAACAACCTGAAGAAAAAAAAAATTTATTTAGCTTTTACATATCTTAAATTTTTATGCAGCGTCAGTCTCGATGTGTGTACTTGAGTATAGAGCATTAAGACTGGAGCGTACTTAATCTTTCACCAGTTAAACCTACAAGGGCACACTTCACTTTACACTTTCCGGGTTTGAGAAAGTATCAATAATAAACCATCAGTCCAACTTCCATTGTAGGTTCATCTTCACCAATTTCATAGTTCAACTTTTTTCACCTCAGCAAGGCCGAGCAAAGAGGTAAACAGTGCACAGGATATCTTTATTATAGATGTGTGCCTGTGTGTGGCAGAGAGTGAATGTGTGTGTGTGTGTGTGTGTGTGTGTGTGTGCATGTGGGGAGGTTTGCTGCATGGGGAGCTGGGCTCAGCACTGTTTGCTGCTACACTCTCTGTAGGCCTGCCTGGGGATCACTCTCCATATTACTGGATAAGACGCAACTTCTCAGCCTGCCGGGTGAACTCTTCAACTCCGTGCTGAGCGAGCGCGCGAGCTGGGCAGGCAGGCGAAACCCTCCAGAGCTCGAGCTGTAGCCCTGAGATAGACCCCCATTTCTGCACGTAAACACACGAGGCCAATCTGGGAGAGGGAGGCTGCACTTGGCCGATAAAGTGCTACCCTGAGTGAACCTCTGCGTCTTCTCACTCTTGTTCCTTTCCCTTGCTCACGCTCTGTTTAGCCTCTCCGGCCCACTCTTCACCTCGTGGTAACGTGAGGTGTTAAGAAGCGGGTGCCACATTGGTCACAGTTCACAGTTTGACAGAGTCAAGGTTTAGAAAATGCAGACTGTAAGTGAGGCGAGTGAAGAACAGCAGCAAATTATAAAAACCGTTGCAGCATCCCAGCTGGGGCTTGCCTGAGAAGAAAACAGATTTTTTTTAATGTTTTTTCCAATCCAAACAACAATTTGGTGGCCCAAATGAATTGCTACTCAGCCTCCTTGTTTTGTTTTGTCACTGTTCTCATCTTCAGGGTGAATTTGCACAGGGCTTTGCAAAGCCTTACAAGGCAGTGATGAAATAGACACATCTGGATGTAGGAGAATCACGCCGTCATGACAGCATCCCCATTAGTTGGAATACATTATATGTGCTGGATTTACTTAGGATTCTTGCTCTGTTGCCATACTTCTGCAGAGTAGGTACACAAGTGAAAGGAAAAAAAAAACACATTCACACACACAAAAAAACACAGTTTAAATGTAGAAATACATTTCCCTGGCACATTGATAACAGTTATTTCAACACCAACGCTTGCTTGCTTTGAAGACTAAATAACAGGGCTCCGGCTGAAGGCCGCGGATATACATGTTGTTTGAGAGTGAGAAGGGACCGCCTTGTATGGAGCCACTGCGAGCAGAAATGAGAGGCTGCACTGCCCCAGAAATGAGAAAAAAATTTTAGTATCTGGAGACGCTTTTTTCCTATTAATATGAAAATCACACGCATGTACCTTTCGAGAGATTTTGTGATAGCCAGGCAACAGTCATGCTGTAAGAAGAACATCAAGAGAGTGGCACTTCCAGGAAACTCAGGATGAAATCAAGTTGTATAAACTGCCAGGGGAATGAGAACCGGTGTGTTCAAAGTGCCACTCAGTGAGATGTAAAGGCTCAACAAGTTCAACGACTGGCCCTTAAGATGAAGCTCTCTCGTCTGGCCTGAATGGAACCAGAGGTTTTGTTGCAAAAACAGGAGGTGAAAGTGGAAATGACTCAAGGGACCATACCAGTGTTTCATTGTCATTGTCTTTTGTCTGCATCGGTCACATCAGTTGAATGTTCCCCATATGTTTTACCAAAATAGATTTATCTATGAGATATTGTCTTTTTTACATTTTGTCCATATTAAAAAGCACAGGAAGTA
>JAQLOL010000010.1:5574198-5591726 GCA_029783665.1 Naso thynnoides
ACTTGCCCAGGATTCTGGGATTTCTTATTAAACAAATTTGAGGCTGATTTCAACACAAACCAGTGAATAACTAATCCAGCACTAGTATTTATTCTATTTAATTTATTCTCATTCATTCATTCATAATTGTCTATCATAATTGGTAGATTATATATTAATGTTCCATTCTTTTCAAAGGTTCACTATCTGCCTACAAGCATGTCAGGGTGAATCTGTAAAAGCATTACGCTAACTTTTTTTTCCAGTTCTAATGAATTATAAAACTGTTACTTGGCAACGGCAAATAAACTGAAGTTACAACTTTGTAAGGATTGGGGAAAAATTGTGGTTAGAGTTATTAAAAGAGCAAACAATAACTGCAGGGTTGGAGCTAGAAGTTTGGCATTGGACATACATCTCAAAATGAAAATTCATCAAACACAAATAGAGTTTAAGGATCCTGGGCTGATCTTTGACATAAAAAAGAAGAAATTTTAATGCATTTAAGCGGTCACAAGCAGTGTTGGCGAGTAATTAGTTACTTGTAATGGAATTACGTAATTTAGTTACAAAAGAAGTGCAACTGTAATCAGTTACCGTAACTGAGAAAAATGTGTAATTAAATTACAGTTACTTATGTAAATGTTAATGATTACAAAAGGGGTCACATCTAAATATTTTCTGTAAAAACGCTTAGGCTATATGTTGAATAATATTATCTTGCTGCTTTTGCCTTTTTTCGGTCGAGGCCATTTAGTAAAGTTTGATGCTATTCTGATGCTTTTGGTTGGTTCTCTTGTTCGAATTCACAGCGCCCCATATCTGCCACTGCCTGGTTCGAACATTAACAAGTGGTTAACAGTTGAAAACACATGTCAGAAATTTAGGTAAGTAATCAAAAAGTATCCAAATGTAATAAGTTACATTATTTTGATAACATAATTGAAATAGTTATACATGGTAGTTGTCTGTAACCCATTACATTTCCAAAGCAACCTTCCCAACCCTGGTTATAAATGAGTGCATTACTATCTTTACAGTACTGGACTGAGACTGTTACTGTATGCAGGGGCAAGCAAGTTAAGTCTGTTGTATGCAGTCATTTTAACATGTAATTTAGCACATTGGAGGCCCAGGAGTATTGTTCCAGAACTAACACTGCAGCTATCTTTGATGCACCTGTTGAATGTTTTTTGCTGTTGTTGTTCTACTTTGGCAAAGAGGCCTGGCTGGAAAGAGTGCTTAATGGATCACCTCCATAGTTTTTATTTACAGAGTGGATTCCATTCATGAAAAAAAAAACAAATAAAAAAAAAAAACATGGCTCAAAATTTGCCATAGATCTCATGATAATATCGTTATCTTGAATTCCTGGTGAAAATCTAATATCTTGACAGCCCTAATGTAATGCTGGACTGGGTAGAAATTGGGGGAAAAAAAATAATTATAATACTGTATTTTGCAGCAACAGTATGCATATGTGTGCTCAGCTGACTGCATATTTCATTGTGCAGCTGTGACCTGAATGTTAAAAAGAAAAAAAAAAATGCTGCCCTGCGCCTCACTGGCTTGCTCTTGTCCATCAAAATAAAATTATTTGTACCAATGAGGTTCTGCTATCCAAAAAACATGTTAGAAACAGAAACAAATGCTACTGATTGAAACTGCCACCCACTTCCAGTGCCAGTCTGAGAGGCTGCTTCAGTCAAACGGCATATTAAACGACACCAGAGAATCTTTCCAGCATCAGAGTAGGTGCTTGTGTATAATTTTCCAGCTGGTTGGCTACTGGTGTCTTTTATTTTTATTCAACCAGAATATCTTGTGTGATCACAATAATGATGATGATAATGAAGACCATTACTGTTTTAGATTTTACACCAAATTCGCAGGAAGTGAGTTGGTTTTGGTTAAGTGTCAGGTGCAATTGTAAGGCTTTTGTCAGATTCCTCGTTCTGCTGCTTTGTCTTTATCCCTGAGCAGGCTGCACAGGCAGTATCCATTTGTCCGTCACACTGCAGCCAAGGGATGGCAATATCTGGCTTACAATATAATGCATCACCAGTCCCATCAGAGCCCACAATGCAGAACGCTAACTGTAACCCAAGCACCTGCCTCACAGGATAGAGAGGAGCCGGGAGGGAGGGGGGCTGAGAGGGAGAAGCAAACAATTATAAATCGTGAATCATGTGTTTGTCATCCTTGAATGCAGAAATGGGTGACTTGAGTTCCAAGTTGTTACATCGAGACGGATAAACGAAAGAATTTGTGGAAAGAAAGTGGAATCCTGCCTCTTTAAAGCACATCAAAGCGCACATTTCTCTTGAGCAGCAGGGGGGTGAAATCACAAGGCAAACTGAGCTCTCTGGGTCCCCTTCTCTCCTAACATTACAGATTTAATGAAGTCAAATTACAGAAGGGTTTCCAAGGGAAAACTGTGACTGAAACATTATTTATTACCGAAACAACAGGAGCCAATGATTGAGGAACATGTTATTACTATTTTTTTTTAGAAATCTCTAAATGTCATATGCAGTGTTGAGAAGTAACAAGGTACAGGTAATGAGTTTGCAGTTACAATTACATTTTGAATATGTAATCAAATTAAAATGTTGGGGTTAAATCTGAATATATTATATTTATAGCTTGCTGTTGTTCTGTTCATTCTCTGTGTCTTTTCTTTGTACAGGAAGTCTTTTTTTTGGCATGTTTCTGAACAACATGAGCACAACACCATCATGTATAAGAGGGCTTACAAAGAGTCTAGACAGGCTCTATTCATTGGGCAGTATGCCCTTAAATTTTAAACATTGTTTTTAATTGGTTTTCTTGTTTGAAGCTCATTGCCATGTTGCCAGATGGACAAGATGCCTTTCAGTAATGGGAATTTAGCAATATTTTCCTTGAAATCAAAAAGGGGCTCCAACATGACAGCACAGCTTTAAGCTCTCCCTCATGAATTCTGCTACTAGTTCAGTAGAAACTGAGCATTTAATGAGTCAAGAAACATTTTTATATCTAAAAATAATCATTAAATTTTGAAATAAGGGGTAGGTGATGCTTTAGCTTTAACAATATATATTTACAGTAAATTTTAGAAAGGTACCTAAGTTACTAAAGCTACAAGCTACATCTTATTGGAAGCAACTACTGCAGCTAGAAACATTTGAATAACTTGTGAACTTTGTTTTCAGAAAATGTGGTGCAGCTTTTAGTTGCCATACCTCATATCTTTAATTTGAAATTTGAAGAAGTCAAGAAGAAAATTTACATGACCTTAGAAGTGACTACGAGAAAATTTTGAGTATTTATGAAACCGTCTCAAGATTCCTCTGATGATTATAAATTTACTGTAATAGCAAATGAGACCCTCAGCGAAAAGACTGCTATTTTTTATGTAGTTACAATTAATGCCTGTGATCGGGTCTGAATCCCTGCAAACTCAGATGAAACTTTTTTTTTTTTTAAATTCTGCTGTTCTGTGCAATGACAATAAAGTAATTATATTATAGGGCTACAGCTGTTAGCTTGCACCTTAGCATGTTATGTAAATGCAAATGGCTGCGTAACGTTAGCCTACAGAAAACAGAGGTAATAGCTCTCACGGAACATGACTACCTTTCAACTGGCTTATAACTTATTTCTTAGCCACATGTAAATACATCACCTGCTTGCAATCCATCCTGTCGACTCTCTTTCATTTGCTTCCATAACAAACGTACGTGTTACTGGTGTTATGACAAGTTCTGCCTGCTTTGGCACGCGTGAGCAAAGATCTTCACAACAGTAGGTGCTTGAGTCACTACCGCTTTTGTCCAAAGGTGTCACTATAATGAACAAAAACAGAAAGTTCCTCGTTGTCGCTTTACAATATCTCTGCTACCTCATCTGTACTGAAAATATAGAATGGTTACATTAAAAAGTAGCCCTGACTTTTACCACCAAATTATGGTGGTGACAATAAACCACCATACCACCAAATTATGGTGGTAAAAGTCATACATACTTGATGATATTTAAAGAAACCACTACTGTAAATACACGTACCATAGTTTACTGTACATATAATTACAGTAAGTTACTTGTTAATCGCTGCCAGTAAGTTACTAAAAAATCTCACAATAATTTTTTTACAGAGTATAGATTCTGATCTGTAATGGGGGATAAGCTTGTTCAAAAAATGAGTGCACCTATGTAAATTTAAGCCAACCATCAAGATATATGTTCTGACATCTCCAGGGAGCATGTGTAGCCTAATTTGCAACACGGTGAGGTGACACACGGATGTGAGCATGGAGGGAGAGCCGTTGTGGCCCTTGGCACAGCTCTCTCCCTCTCTCTCCACCTCTCCCTCCGCTTCTGTCTCTCATGATCTCTCTCAAGCTCCTTCCCTGTCCTGTTTTCCCCTTTAACTTTTCGCTTCCCTTCTCTCCTCTGCTGCCCCCTCAGCTCCCCCACAACCCCCTCTGTTTCCTGTCCTTACTCGTCTCTGTGAGCGAGGCAGGAGTGCTGGAAGGTGTACTGATGATGATGATGATGTACTGTGTTTGGGACAACAATGCACTCATAGTGGAATGGAAAGTGAATAAGCAGTTCTACAGTACTCGGCCGTATAATTTACTTTCCAAACAACATTTGCCTGAAAGTTTTTACTGATGCAGTTATTTTAAATTCACATGAAAGGCTACCTTGAAAAACAGTAAAAATTAAATCGCTCCCAATACATTGCTATGGCTTCCATCTAAGAGCTGTAACTAGAGCAATTACTTATAATTGCATAAAAATATCCTTAAGACAGAGGACAAACCTAAAAGGTCATACTTATAGGGTTTGATTACCTGATTTCCTCTCAGCTATTTGATGTAATTTACTACATTTGATATACTCTCAGCTTTTTTCGTGTGGCCTAAAATCAGAGTCTGAAAATGAAAACAAAGCTGCTTGATGAACAACCTACATTGCTTCTCCCCTTTCCCAGTTTTATCTCGTTCCAAATATGGCTTGAAGAGGGCGGCATTCATCACTTGCCAGTGGCACGTCCTAATGAAGCCGTCGTTTGTCTGCCTAATGGCACCTGGGCTCCATCTGTCACTGGCAAGCCAATGCAGAGACATGAGGCATTCACCTTGCCAGCTCCCGTTCGCTGACAGAGAGGAAAGCACGTCCGACCTCAACCCGTGCATGTGTCTTTTTACATGCTGTGAAATTCCTGTAGCAACACTACTGTGCGACATGGCCCCTTGCACTTGGCTGGCTGAGTGTTGTTGTCCAAGAGAAAACGTGCCACTGCCGCCGTGCCACAGCTCCCCAATGCGGCTCGGACAGGAAGCGTGACATATGTCTGTGTTGTCAGGAGCGTGGGGTGGGTGTGCGTGTTTGCGGCTCGACAGCTGGAGCTGGGCTCTGCAGCCTCTCTTAGGGGAGCACTTCATGGTTCTTGTGTCTACTACACTGCCATGGCCTGAGGGCTGGTTTGACAACAGTTAACCTTGGATTTATCTAGCCCACTGCCTGGCTCACGAGCACAGAAACACACACATACAAACATACAGTTCATGCACACACTGAGATGGCACTTCAAAGTCCCACTGCACAGTTTTCACACCCTTACATCACATTACATGTACTTAACGGGCGCTTTTATCCAAAGCGACTGACAGTGAGTGCATTCAGCCATATGGACACAACCCAAACCTGAAAAATGCTGCAAATATATAAACCTCATCATATAAGCTGAACTCTCTAAAACGCTACATTTCATAAAAGTAAGGAGATGATTAGGATTTGAAGGTGCGATGTGGGAGTGTTGTAGAGAATCATGCGTGCAAACACATTTCAAAGGGATAAACTCCTCACTATGTTATGCACAGATGCATCATACGTGCAGTGCAGCACAAACACATACAGTGAATGCACTATAAAAACTGCCAAACATCACTTTCTAGGCTTTCAGCGTGAGTCGCCCGAAAAAAAAGGGCTCCTGCTTAAGTATTTTTAGTGTACAAATCCTGTTTCCCATTCATCCTCCCAGTTTGCCATCACTTAGCCAGGCTTATTCGTGTGCCTTCTTGCCAGGAGGTGGAGGGGGAAATCCATTACATTACTTTATGATCCTACATCTGTTTAGCCATCCCTGCAAATTAAACCACCTCCAAGCAGCCTCATCGCTCAGCACACTCAATTAAAATGACTCTGCCTCGTGCACAGATATGCTTCCCAGACCACTTTTTTTTCTCTTTTCTTTTTAAAAAATTTTTTGCTTTTAGTTTGCTGCTGGGGTGCCACAAAGAAAGACTGAGATAGAGTAAAATAGATAAGCATGAAGAAGAGGTTGTTTGTCACGTTAGTAAGTAAATTACCGTTCTATGTCCATTATGTCGGTGTGCTAAAGCCCACAGAGTGTGGATGAGTAACAAAAGACGTGGCACTTCAATGCTGTAAATGTATGCACTAATATACTGTATATTCCTAAAAGTATTACATGTACAGTATATGCATTCATGTATGCTTGCAGGTGTACCTGTATGTGCACTCCTGTGTAATGGCCACTTTGAAACAGTCCACATTAAAGAGCTGGTCTGCTGCTGGTACTGTGCAAAACGTGACGCATCAGTATGTATGAGGCTGTATGCAAATGACTCCTGCAGCAAAAGTCAATTGATGGTATTTGGTTTTCCTGCAGAAATTTGCTATAAAAGCAAAATCAAGTGTGTTTTTTATTTGAAGAGTTATTTCACAGCATGCCTCTCAGAGCAACCTGTTCTTGATATTTTGCAATGCTCGTTTAATTAGTTCGGTAAATCTGAACTGGCTTAATTAGTTCCACAAATCTTTCAGCATATCAGGCCTTAGTTATAGCCAGTGGACATATCACCGGGTCCCACTCTGGCGCAAGGATTTGCAGAGGAGAGAGAGAGAGGGAGAAAAAAAGCATTGTATGAAATTTTTGAGGAAGAGGATTGTGTTTGGCTCTACCGTTTAGGGAGTCAGTCTGAAAAAAGGGCCATGCTCCACAGGCTACATCTCTGCCTCTCTGTCTCGCTTTCTCTCTTTCACAGACCTCTACCTCATTGAGGCTGACAATGGACAAGAGCGGCTTGGTGAAAAGTAATTATGAGGAAAAACTGCATAGCTGCCCACGCAATCATCTGTGTCAGAGGCCACACAACGAAACACAGGGCTTGCTTAAATGAGCCTGACAAGCCCAGAGAATATTAATTTTCTCTCCCCTGATTTTATCTCCTCGCACATGTATTATTAAACCCTTTCTCATCAAGGCCACAATATGGAAATGATGAATGGTTGTCCAGATTGGCAATGTGGTTCTTGGAGGTGTGTGTGTGTGTGTGTGTGTGTGTGTGATACTGAAGCGGTGGAGGGGGGTGTGCGAGAGGTGAGATGCAAGCGTGCAAACACAGTGAGAGCACAAAGTTACAAACACATTGATAGACGAGCCTCCCGGGTAGCCAACCCTGCAGGAGATGGCCTGAGCTCTCTGATTGGGGTGCTGACCAAAATGAGATGGTAGACGCCCCCCCGGCCTTAACAGTGAATGGCAGGGACACAGGCTGTAATAACAGCCACTTACGTGTCCCTGCACAAACACACACAAACGCACACAGAATTGGCTGCATGCAGCAAAGTCTCACGAAGTCAGAAGTTACAATTACAGGTTTGCCCTGCTGATTGCAGACCCCTCGGTGTGTGCATGCTCCGCCAGCTCCATGCAGGTACACAGTCTCATTACAAGGTGTTCAAGCCCAATCAGCAGAACTCTGGGTTTGAATGAGGACCATGGCAGGTGTACTGTTTTAACACAGGAAAAAGAAAATATATACTTTGAAAAAGGCACTCACCTTGCTTCCTACCTTAAAAAGAAACCTGAAATTGGATGTCCTAATTCAGCCACAGCATGTTCAGTTTCACAGATGCTAATGTTATGCTATGTTCTGCAAAATGTTCTGCATATTACCATATATCTGTAAAGCATTAGCTTGCATTGTTACTCAAGGTACCGAATCCAAATAGTTAGGAGGTTAAGTGTGCACAAATTCAACATTTGCATGGTTTATTTTTAAAAAGCGGAAGGTTGTTTACACATGAGAGGAGTTATCAATCTCCGAGTCGTTCCCCGGGAAGGATGGTGTGCCACTCAGTGCACAGGAGATGAGAATGATATGATCTGAAAGCATAAAAGACTTTTGCAGGAATGTTACAGCGCACCGTGTTGTAGTTTACATCAAGCCATCGTGGAACAAATGTATTGTGACTAATAGGATGGTACATTGTGTTAATGTCGGGACAATCCATTTAAATTACTGAAAGCAAACTGCAGCTATATGGCGTGAGACGTATTATATACATAACGTATTCTGCTGCTATCATTACGCAGGGAAATAGAGATGACAAATAATGCGTCTCCACGCTTTGAATCTGTCAAATCTCCATGTATTAAACATATCATTTCCCTCCTTATGGCTCCACTCCGACTTGCATCCCAGTGTGATTATCTATCTCCGCTGTCAATCTTCACCACTAGAGTTTACATGAGCATGTAGCAATGCTGGGATGCTGTACACGTACGCGTACAAAGACCCACACACACACACACACACAGACAAATGAAGCAGATACGGTTTTACCAGAAAATTACATGATGACGAGAGACTTCCAGAGAGGCAGCGGACATGAAAGAAAAAAAAAAAAAGAGAGAGAGAGAGAGAACCGCTTCTTTCATCTGATATCACAACAGATCCCAGCGAGGGAGAATGCGCTGTAGTAGATGGGGGATGGCTGAAAAGATAGGGAAGGAACATGGTGTAGCTGAAATTAATCGCAAGGCTGCCGTCTGAAAGGCGTCATTGAGTTTCCCTCTGCTGAATCCTTATTGACATCGAAAAAGTAACTTCAGAGTTTTGATTGGAAATGAAAAAAAAAAAATCAGGACCTAGCTTAAAATCTTTGACTTTCATCTGTTTGAAAGAGGGAAACATGAAGGCTTAAGGAATATGCATGCAAGTCTACAGCCATTTTATCAAATCTGTGTGGCTGTATGTACTTTGGCAAAGCAGAACTTTAATGAAAATGCCAACATGAGCATGCTAACATACTCACAATGACAATGGTACCATGTTGTTGCTTTAAAGATAATGTTTGCCACATTAACCCCTCTTTAGTTTATATTAATTAGCAAGCTAATATGTTCTAATTAGGAATAAATACACAGCACAGCTGAGATCGATAAAACTGTCAGTAGTTTTTGACAATTTTGCCCCAAAGGTGGCTTTGGATCTTCAAAAAACATCAAATTCAAAATCAACATTTGATTGCACAGGCTATCACACACATTGCAAGAGTTTAAGTATTGTGTGGGTTGGATGGCTGGAGGAGTATAGATGCAAGAAGACAGCTGCCGATGATGGCTGCACCTACAAGAAAAGAGGGTAGGTAGGTAGAGCTTCCTGACAAAAAAACAAACAAAATTGTGCAAAATTTGAAATGTGCTTCTCTGCCTCTCAAGTTTAACATTGAATTACAAGGGCAAAAAAATGTCTACACACTGGTGAAGCTCCCAAAATTTACTGATGGTGATACAGAATCAACGTCTCGGTCCTTCTTCAGGATTGTGACACTATGTGCAGAGTGTGCAGACATTTTTTTGCCCTTCTGTTGTCTACTTTGTCCTGCACATGGGCACGCTAGTGGATGTACATGCTTTACTTGTTGCTCAGTTTAAGACTGAATTACACCTGTACTCGTCAAACTATCCAAACACGCCTAACTCTGACTGGGCAGACAGCCAATCATACGGCTGGAACCTGGTGTGGCCCGAGCCACCCATGGCCTCTCCCAAGATATTCCCATTAGAATGAATGGTAAAACTTTCTATGAAGCTTGTCTATATAAACACACTTACAATGTATTATAGGTGTATGGTTAGGGTTAACCCTAACCCTGCTTATAACTATGATTATACTCACTATACTGTGTCATAAGTATGTTCATAACACATTACAGATGTGAGCTTTAAAGGAAAGTGTTACCAAATAAACACCTGGAGTAACACCATATTACCCTGATCTGGAGCCATTTTCCAATGGGATAAGAGCTATTTTTAAACTTTAGGTATTAAAAAGGAAATTTATTAAATGACCATTCCATTAAGTATGATGACAGAAATGATGACAAAAGAAGCTTCTAATGTCAAAAAATAACATTCAGTACAGCCCTGCCAAGGTTTCCTATGCTGGATTTTTTTTTTTTTTTGCAATCCATTCAGTAATTCTTGCGATACAGAATGGATGAAATGTACAATTCATACAGTATAATTTAATGTGAACTGCTTTGATTGTCTCATAAAGATGTTTTTACAATCCATTTTGTATCATCTAACGTTGCAGACTCACCAGATGTTTATGTTTAAACGTTACTGCATATCCACGGTGTATTTATTGTGTAGAGGAAACTGTGCTACGATGTGTTGCTGTTTTCAATCCTTTCTGTTATTATCGAAACAAACTGCCTGTTGTCAAGCTAACAGCCCACTTTGTGTGACATGCACAGTCACTATCCACTGACCCACGGTCGAGGATCAGCATTCTCAAATAACTTCTTCTTTTTCGACACAATATTTCCATTTCAGCGAGTTTCAAGTGAAGCTCATTATTGTTTAAACAGGTTTTCAACCAACTCAAATGGGAGTGGTTTTATTGTTTCACTGCCTGTACGGATTGAGAGGAAACACGTAAAACATTTCATGCCACTGAACATGTTACCTGCAGGAAAAATATCATAAAAATCCTCATTTAGCCGTAGAAACAAGAACTTTGACACCGAGTCTAAGTGGATCCATCTATATCTCCACGAAATCCAAATGAGGGGTTGCACCTTTTGAATTATTTAAAATCCCTTTTTATGCAAAGGATATCAGTATTTATATCTGAATAAAGAGGCCAGGATTATTCACTAATATAAACTGAACATTCCTGGGGCAATTGGAGGTACTTAACCTTTGGGAACTGAAATCCAGCAGTAATGCACAGCAGGCACCTCAACCATTTGAACCTTACACAGAGAAATTTACATACTCCACTTAGATATTTGTGCAGACACACATCAAGCCTGTCTCTGTAGAATATGTGTGGCAGTGCGCACACACACACACACACACACACAGTCGCCACGTGCTGGGCTAACGTGTCCCGTGGATACAGAACATCCGAAGGAAAGAAACACTGCTGAGCCCAAACAAAATCAGCCTGCCCATTAAATGAGGCGTGACTCAGGAATCGTGTGTAATTTCTCTTGATGGCGTCTCAACGTGTTTTAAAGTCATTTATATAACGACACCGATGATTCACAGAGGAGGCGAGCAGAAATGGAGCAGAAAAAGAGCATATTGACTCTGCTGAGCGGCCTACGAATTATGTCCCCAAATGTACAGTGGGGCAGCCAGCAGAAGGTCAGCATCATGATGTAAGCTCTGGAGGTCGGCGCTGTGGCACCAACAAAGTGAAAGAATACAAGTGTTTCTATTTAATTACTGTTACATTTGCAGCACACAGCCGTAACAATATAATTAGACTATTTATTCCCATGCAACCAACTCTTACTGCCAATACTTACACTGTATATTACAGCCTTAAGCCTTCTAATAATACCCTCTGTAAAATGTAGGAAAATGTGAGGGCAGCAACACATTCGCCTGGAGTATTTGTGTACATGCGTTTGAGCGCATTCACAAGAAATCAGACATTATGTGACACTTTAAGGTGGCAGCGGGAGGACAAATATGTCTCAGGTGTCTGCCCCCTGTGAAGGGAAAATGAAAAGGGAAAATCAACAGTGAAAAAACTGAGAAAGTGTGAAGAAAAAGTAGAGAGGTGGGAAGAGAAAGTTCCCACAACAAAAGGCCGTAGTCAGCTGCCGTAGAGAAAACTTTACGCCGCCTCTCGACGAGTCTTCAAGCACACGCTCAGAGAAGATGGCTTTGCTCAAAACCAAAAGGATCACAGAGATGGAGATTAAGGAACCGCTGAAATACTCCAACAGCCAAGGATGTCCTCTGTGATTAGAGAGGCTTATATGGCAGCACCGCTACTGGAGATAGCAAATCATCACTTTTTTTGTGCTATTCACTGGGTGATTTCATTCAAAGTGACTTACAGCACGGCACCATTTAGGTATTTAATTTTAGCACTAGTTGCCTCAGTGAGAATCAGTTTCTTAGCCGTTGAAAAATTGCTCCCAATCTTTGCACAGCACCATCCTGAAATCTGACATATTTTACACCTGAGAATTTTCAGTCAGCCACTAACTATTGAGTTATGCCAACCTGCTGAAAACTTGTCAGATGAAATGAAGGGGAGGCAGTGGGGAGATGAGGAATCCATTTGTTCATGAAGGTAAAGGCCAAAATTACTTAGCCGAGGAGGTTGTTTTTTCGTGACTGCAGGGGTGTGTAATTGCAATGCCAATCTGAAAAGGGTTTAGCAGAAACTTAAAAATCAAATATCTTACCACTTGTGCAACTTCAAATGTAGCGTTTTACATAACTGTGACAAAGAAAGTGCATCTAAGAGCTGAGGCTACATCGCTTGCAAAAATACCTCTCTGTAAAAAAGACTGTCTCCTTACAAAAATGGAACATATCGTCACTGCCACATTAATCTGTCTGGTGTTCAAGCAGGTGTACACTAAAACATAAAGACTGGACAACCATCAGAGACACCGCAGCTCTAAAAATTATTTAGAAGGGATGGCCACTTAAACTTTGCACTGAGATGTATTTTTCTGCCATTTTTTCCATTATCACAGTTATTAAAACATGTACAAAACTACAATTAAAGCCACTTTTCAAACCGCTAATGTTCAACATTGAATGCTTTTTCGGGTTACTCATACAGCGATGACGGCATTTTTCCATGAGCAGCCATTATGCCTGACCTCAGCAGCCCCTCCAACCTTTAAACACATTGCCCTCATTAAACCACCGGCAGTGCTTTTTGATTTCTTACTTTTCTTGTTATTTAAGGAGCACAGTCATAGCTAATGGCTCCCATCATCCTCCCCACACCTTAGAGCCTGAGACATACTAATCAATGCAACTCTGACAAACAGCATTACCCACGACGTGCATCACGTTACTGATAGCAGGGAGCTAATAATATGCAGGTAAACAATGATCTACTGCCATGAATATGAAATCAAAGGTGTGTATATACACACAAACAAGACATGTTTGCACAGACATACACATGAGGAATGAATCTTTTAGGCTTCATAAAATATTTCCAATCATAACAAATCACAAAATATGGGCTGTTGTGTGAAAAGTAGCATGTGACATTTGAATACTGTACAGCAACTATTGTAAAAAATGATTTAAAAGCCTTTTTTTTATTTGCCCCACCACCCACATCTCAATTATTTCTGAATCATGAGTCACAGTTGTGCCTACCACTGTAGTCTTGCCTGACTTAATGTTGCTTTGTTACTATTATTATTATTATTATCATTATTATTAGTGGTAGTAGTAGTAGTATCAGTATTATTAGTATTATTATAAATAGTAGTAGTCGTGGTAGTTGTAGTATCATTATTATTAGTATTATTATTAATACTAGTAGTACTAGTATTATTAGTATTATTATTAATAGTATCAGTAGTAGTAGTAGTTGTTGTTGTTATTACTGTAGTGTTATAAACTCATAATGTCATATTATTACAAACGTACTTTAAGTATTATTAGCTATGTTTTTTTTATTACTTCAATAGTTATTATTGTTATTACAGCTGTCACTGCTCTCTCTCTCTCTTTCCTCTCTTTTACACTTAATTGGATAGTCAACTTACAAATAGTTTACAGAGTATTTGTTACATCAACAACATATTAGTTAGTTAACTAATTGTTAGTTGAATATCTGGGTAACACTTTCTATGAAACATGTTTCTATAATGCATTATAACACACACTGAATATGTATTACACACTGTGAAGACACTTACAATGCATTATATGTGGTTATGGCTATGGTTAGGGTTATGGTTAGGGTTAGGGTTAACCCTTACCAGCTTATAACTATGGTTATACAACACCATAGGTGCATTATAAGTACCTTCATAATGCATTATAGATGGATGCTTAAAGTAAAGTGTTACCAGTGTCCATACATTGTTGAATTAGTTGAGCACGAACAGAATGTTCAACAAAAACATATGAAATGGTGAACTTCTTATGGTTAGGGGAAACACATACATTGTTGAATCTCAACTGATATTGAAATTATTGTTATAATATTGTTGAAATGATACAAATACTCCATAAACTTTTTGTAAGTTGACTTTCCAAACACAGTGTTACCAAAGGAAGTTTTTGTTTGCCACTGCCACCAAGTGCTCACTCACAGGGAAACGCTGCATATCTGCAAAGATGATGGTCTAGACCTGCTCTATTTGTGTCATGAGACAACTTGTTGATGTGATTCGGTGCTATATAAACAGAGGCGACTTGACTCCCCGTATTTCGAGGGTGTGAGCAGACGCGGTTGAGTGGATGTTAACAAAGCAAGCGAAAAACACTGCAGGGATGGTTCTTTGCAAATGAAGAGAGAAAAAAAAGTCTCTGAGGAAGCATTATCACTTTATTTTGCATCTCTGAAGAATTAGAACAAGAACAAGAACAAGTGAACAGAGCGACAACGTGACAAAGGCACCAGAAAGTGATGCCTGGATGGAGATATGATAATGGTTGGTGTTCACCTTGAGGTCATTCAATAATTATCTTGGCGTACAGTAGGTATAGAAGCTCATGTTTAAAATAGGCCTATTCACAGCTCTACAAATGGAAAGGTTTTTTCATTTTCTTAAAACGTGTATACTATGGGATCTGTATGTGTGAAAAAGCATCCTTCAATGTTAGATCTATTATTCACATTCATACTTTGCACCTGTCTGTAATCGATACAAAAGGAAACCAAAATAAAGTGCTATATTTTAAAATTTACTTGGAGAAAAGTCTCTCTGCCACACTCTTCTTCATTTTCTGCCTCCTGTGCCCTTTCCTGTTTCTTTCCCTCTCACTGAGCTTTGCTGGAACAAATCATTAGTAACACATACTGCTGTTTTTCTCTGGGTGAGCCCGGCTAATTTTGACACGCTCATTATGCCTTCTCTCTCTCTCTCTCTCTCTCTCTCTCTCTCTCTCTCTCTCTCTCTGTGTCCCTTTCCTCCTCCTTCCCCTCACACAGACTTTCTCTCTCTTTAAGCCCTGACCTCCTCGTTCCCTAGCTGCTGCACACTGGGCTGTACAATGCATCACTGTAAAAGCTGCCCCCTCTCTCGGGGGTGCCTGGGGTGAACGCTCTGCCCTGCACTGGGCAGGGGTCGAACCGAGGCCATGGACCAATCTGTGTCCAAAGATGGCTAACTCTGGGCCTGATCAGAGGTCTGCCTCTCGCCAAGAGCCTGCTGAAACTGACAGCTGGACACAGTGGCATGTTCCTACCGTCCATGTTTCAAAATTTGTGTTCTCACTTTTACTTGATGTCTTGTCTCTTTAGGTGAGTTCCAATCTTTTGCTCTCTTGCTTCCCATGTCAGGCCGGTGCGGGGCATGCTTGGAGCCAACTGCAGCTCATGGCAGGAGGGGAGGAGGAAAAAGAGGGAAGGACAGAAGCAGATGCTTGTGACAGTGTGGGGGCAGTAATGAGGGTCCTGATAACAGAGAAACAATCAGCAAGGGCTGGACACACAGCTCACTAGCGCACACATGCACAAAACAGCGAGGGAGTAATGGGTTGGCAAAGGCCCGGGGCCAGTCTCACTGATGCATACACATATAGAACACATGGTGAATAGTGAAGAAGAAAAATTAACATCATCAGTGTCGATGACTCGCTGAGAAGAATAAACCAGCCAAAACTATATTACTGACACCATTTTAGTATAGTATTCATTTAGAGCAAAAAAATAAAACCCTTCCTGGCTCAAGTGAATCAGCTCAGTATGAAAGTACAGTAAAGCAAAGGGGGAGAAGAATTTCTGGGACTCTCAGCCATTCATTTTAATGCCAGGATGGCACATATGACATCCCAGTGTGTTCCCCAAGCCTGCCTCTAATAGGCACGCAAAGCCTTTCAAATGCATTACCCCGCCGATGGGAGATACTTTTATTGTGGCAGACATTTCAGTGAAAGGGAGGCTCGATTCACCAAAGTGAGGGCGCAGAGGAGGGAAAACAAAAGGTACTTGCCGAGTGTGGGGTTCATGTTGCTGCAGAGACATTTCAAGAAGTGGGGCAGAGGAGACTGCATGTTGAGGCGAACAAGGTTTGAAAATAGCCCGGGATGATACAGAGACAACACGGCTGCTGATGTGCACACGCAGAGCTCGGCAAAAAATGCACACGACAACAGGCGAAAGCAAACGAGCATAAACAAAGGAGCATGCAGAAATACATGCATGGCACACGCTCGCCTGCCCAAACAGAATGCATCTAGAGTCTAAATCAGTGGCATGCTGAACAGTTTCAGCCAACAAGGATTGATTACAATTGATTATGTCACCACAGGAAGTGGTAAGTCTTTATGTGTCTCCCCTTTTAAGGCCTGCAGATCAATCCACTGAGCTTGTTTGGTTAAGATAGCTGTCAAGCAAAGGAAAAGTCCTGAAGCGAGGGAGATGTCAAATAAAAAGCAATACACAGAAGAGCTCTGCTGTGTATTGTGTCTGACACGATTCAGTGCTTATTCACTCCACAATGCATCATTGTGACCTTTGGAAATTGCTCATTATATTGAAGCTGCGCTTTTGCCACACTGATTAACATTTTAAATTTTAACCAAGAGTACATATTTTTAGCTTATGAGGTTCAGCCACTCTAAATATGCAGAATATCCCACTATGACACACCAGAATTGTTGAAGATAGCAACCTGCCTCTGGAAGCAGGACAGCATCTTGAATCCTTGTTTTATTTTCATTTCTAAAAACTTGCCAAGACATTAACCAAGGCTGAGGGAGCACAGTCCCACCTGCGTGTGGGCGTGTGTGTGTGTCAGCGTATGATTTGTATCAGGCAACTCAAGACTGACAGCGGTCACTTTGCATTACATTTACGGTTACAGTGATGTGCTTGACCCCGGTGTTTGTTCTGGCCTTTCCCTCGCAGACGGGAACAGACAGTGACACAGTTACTGTCGCATACACAGACTGACAGACTCAGAACTGCACACATACGCACACATTCGCTCTCACACATTTTCCTGTTCCCCACTTGACGCTTGGGAGACAATTTGAAACGGAGAGTCCGTGGACGATCAGCCCTCTGCTGTAATTGGGTCCCTTGTCACCCAGAAAATTCATGTCAGCATTGGTCACATGGGATACTAATCTAAATGGCATCAGTGTCCTACTTTGTGTGTGTCTGTGTGTGTGTGTATGTGTGTTTGAGACAGAGAGAGAGAGAGAGAGAGAAAGAGAGAGAGAGAGAGAGAGAGAGAGAGAGAGAGAGAGAGAGAGAGAGAGGGAGAAAGAGAGATACAGAGAGAGA
>JAQLOL010000010.1:5591826-5606177 GCA_029783665.1 Naso thynnoides
AAGAAGTCAGTATTCTGTATACTATAAAGTATTATTAATGGTCTGGAAAAACAGTTTTAAAAAAACAAATAACAACAACAATATTTTGCCACTTATTTTGTTTATTTTCCTCAACAAGTTTTAGCAACTGGGTAACATTTAAATATTCAGATCAATCATAATTTTTAGAGATAGAAACTTCACAGAACTAGGTGGGCTGTGGAGCCTCCTTGTCAATGAGGAAGAGAAACTTAGCTTGGTTATTAAAACTGACAAGTTCATCACTGTCATATTTCATGCCAGTTCAGCTTTAAAGCACCTTCGCAGAATTTTTATTTTGTGTACTGCTTACTGTCGTAAAGTTCTTGTCTAGCAGGAGCATTTTCTTTTCAAAGACAGTCAAAGAAACGTGTCACTTACTTGCAAAATACCTGTTCGGCCATAAACACAAAATACTGAAATTATCTCAGAAAAGAATTCCCTCCTTCTTCCAACCATAGATAGTAAAGAACAGAACAGTGGATTGATCATGCTGGATAACAACTTATTGTCTCTTTCAGTCTGCGTCGTAAAACGTTTCGTAGGGTTTTCAAGGACTGAGCCGAGTGGGCAAAGGCATCATCAAAGATAGAATAGTAACCTCCAATCTCTTCCCTGATGGTCTCATTTGCCTTTGTAGGTGAGATGTGAGGCATCAGTATTAAATTTAGATTGATTTATAACCAGTTAAAAGTTCCTCGTAGGGACTTTAACCAAACACACTGTGGGGTTGCATCACAGGTTGGGTGTATTCCTGACTTTCAACGCCACTTTTTCAGTTCCCAGATGCAATTTCAAATCTCAGGGTGGTCAGGCTTGCAAGTCAGGATGCAGAACAAGTGTGAGCAATTTGCAGGCACGAAAAATGTAGATAAGTTGGTGGTTTGCATCACCAAAACGACAACAAATGGTCAGGCCTAATCCTCCTGCCACGGCAGTGCTGAAAGCCGCAAGTGTTAGATATACAAAATTCTTCTTTCTGTGTTAAAACAGCCATCTCCTGACTGGTGCCTCTGTACATGACAGTATCTTCCCAGAGAATGTCTGAACAAGGTGATGAATTTGGAGTACAGAGAATCAGACGAGTAAGGACTCACTACAGTATGTCGGAGTGCTGTTATGTGAAATTAATCAACAACCCTTGAGCAAATCAGAATTACATATTCATGTAGGCCATTGTATAATGAATATAAATGATGACCTTTTGAGAGCTGACTTTTTTCATATCATTTTACCTTTAGAAAGGATAAAAGATGAGCCACTTTGGTGGGAAAGAACTGGGAAAAAACGGCTCAAGTATGAAACTAGAGAACTGCATTTTTAAAAATAAATGTCCATTTTCATCACGGAACAATCATGGAAGCTTTACAGAGACAGCAGAGAGCTCTAAAGAGGCAAATGCCAAAGTGCAGCTCTACGGAAGACACTTATAATCCTGTTTTTACCAGTAAGGCAGAACAATGATTACAGCCTAATGTTACATGGTGTGAAACAGTAAAACATTTTTACAGCTCAGTCTGACAACTCACATTTGAAAATTGTTTATTGAAGCAGCAAATGCTGTGCATGTTTATGTGTTTGCTGTCCAGAATCTGACCTCATCGCTCCCCACTGATAAGTTTATCTAGAGATATGGAGGAGTGATGAGCAAAACATACTGAACCCCCAGTCGGACCCTGCAGGTGGACGATTTGGTGACAGTGGGGCTGAAAAACATGCAACAACACTGACGCAGGGCAGCCGTGGCAATGACAGGCAGAGTTGGGAGATTGTTGCAGTTTAAATAGTCCGCCAAATCGAGAGGGTACGATTGGTAGATGTGGAGAGTGGGGAATGCAGCTCAAGTTGTCTGCTTGGACTAGCTCAAAGGCATTACTCCATTTAAAATAACGGCGTCACACAATATGCAACAGTGTCATCCAAGAGTTGATTGCAGTGAGTGCTTTGATTAAAGGTCAGCAAACATTTTAACATTAACAAAAATGTTTTTCCTGATACATTTGGATGTGCATTTTAAGTGTGAGCGGAGCACATAATTATAGTTCATGATGCACTTTTGCCAAAGAAAAATAATCAGGTAAAGGGTTGTAACAGTTCTCCAAATTCATGGTCGGGGTCATACAGGGTTGTTTGTTTGTTTTGTATTGTTTTTCGATGGGGACTGGGGGTAAATAATGTAGAGTTTTAATATTTCAGCAACAATTTAAAATGCCAAGACACTGGAGATGTATTTGAATTTTGAATTTCTGATTGTTTCCAATTTAACTTTACATAAATTAACTATGTGCACAAAAATAAATACCTTGCTGAGGACCAAGTGAACAAGGTACGCAAAAAAACCCAAACAAACTACTCATCATATAGTGATTTTGGTCTCAGTATTACATACATTACAACTCTAAGTGAGTATGTGTAAATTTTTTATGATAATAATAAATGGCTGAATAACTATAGGTAGTGTGTTTAGGAAAAGGATCGTTTTATAGTCAGTTGTTGTCTATCAACACTAAAGAGTCAAGCTGTCACTTAGCAAACTGTAACTGTCACCACAAAGACGTGTCTTCATCTGTGACTGATCATCGGAGATCAGACAATCCGGATTATTTATGATATGTTTTATCTGTCTGCACTTTAGACAGCAGTCTGATGATCAAATTTGCTACCTTGATGACTCCTGCAGAGGCAGGCAGTAAATCTGTAGGCAATGGCTGTAAACTCTAAGAGCAAGTTAGAACAATCTACTGTTAAAGTCTGCGAGTCCCATCTGCAGGGTGCTAAGTGTTGAACTAGGGAACTGCTGACACAAGAATTGCAGGCATCTAGCAATGAGGCTGAGATAAAGGAATAACAGAAAGAGTGTGAAGCGAAGTGGTAGAAGACAGGATGGACAGAGAGGAAGAAACTTGAGAGGTTGATAACTATCAAGAGATGAACGTTAGGCTCTGAAAACGCAGGCTTTCTCGGCCTCATGCATGGTACCAAAGTGGTGTTTGGTCAGACGTCAGCATCGCATTATGCGTCACTCACAGCTTGTGTGTTTGTTTGAGCTGATATGAAGGGACAAACACCCTCAGTAAAGTGAGTATCAGAAAATTAGGTAATGACTGGAAAGACGTGCCAATGTAATTTGTTTACCTCCTGACAAAAACCTCTGATTTATTTGGGGGACTGCTTTATCTTATTGTGGGTGTCAGGGCGAAGGGAAATCACACAAAAGCACTGCTGACTTAAGTCTGCAGGATGGTGGACTCTGCATCTGTATCTGATGCCATCCATGTTTGTTACATCCCTTAACGACAAGAGAATTTTTTGTTGCTTGGCCTTCTTAAGGAATGGCAGTAAAATTGTAGATGCATTCAAATTAAAAATTATTTTCAGCATCCTTTATTTGATTTATAAAATCTGGAAATTTTCTGTTAAATAAAATAATTATTTTTATGTAATTTGTGTGCATGGGTACCAAGAAAGACCTTAACAAGAGCTTAAGATTCTTCGTCGATAAGGTGCATGCTCTCAAAGCTCTAGAATACCCACAAATTTTTTTCAGTGCATCCCTCAGTGAGAAACTTACACTAGAAATAACTGGTAGCAAACTAGAGGAACATGTCATTCAGTTCTATTCTTACACCCATAAGTCTAATGGATCCCTCACTACTTATTTAAATGGTAAATTGACCTGCACTTACATGGTGCAACAGTATACAATTTGCCCATCATTCACCCATCTACACACACACACACACACACACACTCTCGTAGCAGCAGAGCTGCCATGAAAGACACTAGCTTCAGCTGCCAAATTAGGACCGACTTCAAAATGTAAGACTTGAAACATGCTAAACTACCATTATCAACAATTACTGAACACATTTTCAGCAATGCAAAGGGGTTTTGCTGCATGACTTTAAAGTCGTGATTAAAGAAAAATGTGTTTTTAATCCTTTCAGATCATATCCCTTGTCATGTGTGCACCTATTTAACAAAGTATGCCAAAACATTTTACAAAATTAAACTTCTTTGTAACCATATCAAAGTCAATCATTTTTTCATCCATGTTAAACAAAATCTGCCGAATGATTACACAGAGGAGAACCAACCAACTTCAACCAATCATACCATGACATCTACCTGTCAATCATAATTCATATTTCAGGCAGCTCATAGTGGACAGATAGATTCAGATAGCAACAGATCTAAATGGATATAGACAGAAAGACAGACAGCTTAAGAGAGAGACAGATAGTTAATGAGTAACATGGTCAAGTTAGCAGTACAGCAGGCAGGTTGTTAGCTAGCTAGTTAGCTTCCCTAGCAACTGAATGGTGAAGCAGTGTGTGTTTGGGTGTTCACCAATCATATTCCTCCCAAAGTTATGCGTCACCTCTACATGCTGTTTGAAATTGTGTTACTTGGAAATACATCATCACACAGCTGTTGGATACCATGGAAATACAGCTTCAGGCCATCTTTGAGTGGAGAATTATATTTTGTCTAAATGGCACTGAACAACAAATGTGCTAGAGTACTAATGATTTATTAAATATGTACTTCCACAAACACATTTTTTTTGTCAACATTTCATAAACATCTAGTGCAGTTTGTCTGAGCAATTTAAAGACTTCTCTAGAGCTTTAAAAGCTCCAAAACAACAACAAAATGGGCCTTAATAACATTTTGTCAACTGCTGTTTGCAAGGTCAAGGATAGACTTTCAATCTGGACTTTAAACCAACAAGGACAACAAGCCTGTAAAGTGCTGTGAAAATGGACTTCAGTAAGTCCCTGAAAGCTGGTTTAATCTGCATGAAAACTGTGATTTGATTGAAAGTTCAAGAACAGCCAAGAAATTGACCTTTACTTACTGACCATTGTTTCCATGGTCACCGATGAACATTAAATCTAAAAGCATTGTCTTATATTTTCCCTATATATTAACACAGAGTAAGTGGGCTAGCAGAAACAAAACAACAGGGGGTGGCACCCTTAAATGGTCAAGTGGGCGGGGCTGCTCGTTCAACTTCTCACCCAGGATGAACTCATGGGAGTGAGAGTGAAGGTGGATAGCCTGTTCTCGGTGGAAATAAAAATGTCAGAGGTAATTGCCTTTAAAATGCCTTCATCAGATGAAAACCATCACTTTCATCTGATGGTCGAGCATCTCGGGCGGCTCCTCGTGGGAGCCCATTCCTGATATGAGTGCCCTTCAGACACAACACGGGCTTCTTCTGCTGAGAGCTTTAATGGTTAAAATTAATGGCTGTAAGCTATCAAATAGCGCAATTTCCTTTTTCCTTTTACATGAAGGGCCAAACTGCTTCATCACACAACCTTGCGATGACTGACCTCACTATGGCAACTGAAGTCCATGAATGACATGACTGCCCTCTGGGTAAATCTATACCTTTTGATTGCGAGATGATGCTTGCAATTATATGAAAAGGGACAGTGTAACGCTTGTCAAAGCCTGCTGGTAGGATACAAATGCTAGATACAGACATCCTATTTTCTGTTCCTATTTAGTCTGTCTAAGCCTGACACTTGTTGAAATGCAGTCAGAGACACGAGTAGATTGACTTCTGATTTGAGATGAACACAAAGAGGAGCAGGTAGATCCAAGTGCTCCTTGTTTCTGATGAAGTATCCTCTTATAAGAGCTGTGCGGAGGACAGCTTTATTCTTTATAGTCTGTATTGAGTGGTTTAGCTTCCTACTGTTGATGACAACCTATCAGTTCCTACTGCTGAGAGGAAAAAAGGAGAGATGGAGAAGGCAACAAGAGCAACAATGCACTAGACAGAATGCAACCAACTCACCTTCATTTTTTTTCACTAAATTGTTGCTACAGAGTGGCAATGACAAATTATTTGTATTTGTGTGACCATTCAAAATCAAAACATAGACCCGTTTCTGTTTTCCCACTCTGACAGCATGAAGCTGCAGAAGATAAAAACAGAGAAGAAAGGATAATTTCATCTTCTTTGCAAAATACAAAAGACAAAAATAAAAGACATGCTCCTGCCTGAAACCCTCAAGTTCAGGCGAGGCGTTCGAGGCACTGATTGGGTGATTTGTATGTGTTGCCAACGCTCCTGAAATGTGTCTAGGAACATGTGTTGATGGATGTGTCTGTGGCTCTCTGCCTGTGAGGGCTTGGGTGGGCACTGGGAAAGCTCTGACAGCCTCAAGGTTACCCGCCTGGCACCGAAACAGATGGATGCTCCTCATCGTAACTGTCTGTAATGTGCTCAACTCAATCATTCCCTCTCTCTCCCGCTCTATACAACATCTCTCTTGTTCGCTTGCCCAGGCGGTCTGCAGCAGGACTGAGAGGAGTTGAATTGACAGCAGAGGCAGAAGACAGAAGTTATGATCTTGTAAAAGGCACTCAATATGTGTGTCAGATGTCAAGGATACAAGCAAGGTGTATTAATGAGTAATACTGACTTTTGTTTGTCCACAAGTAGATTTCACAGAGCGTCTTTAATGAGGACTAAAACCAAAACAATGGGCACTGTCAGCTCAGAGTGTGAGTCATGCATGCACGAAAAGGTCCGCCATCTTGGACAACTAGCTACAGCTACACCACTTAGACAAATTAAATGTAGTTTTTAAATGCTAATGTTAAATGTTACTGATTAAGTTTCTGCTATTTCTGCTATTTTTATTTATGTTAGGATTACAAATCAAGTTAGTTGGAAAAGCACGGTTTGACATAAACTTGACGTTGACTGTTGAGTAATTTATTTGCCAGTTAAATTAGCTGAAGTAGGTGTTAGTGGCTAGCATTATGCTAGTGTCTTTGCTTGGGGCTAACTAGCCACCACAAGCTATAATTATTACATAGGCTAGCTAACAACAGCTCTTAAATGGTTACGGCGAGCGCTAGGCACAGCTAGCCCTATCCGTCAAGCAATGATGTTAGCACAAGCAGCCCTGTTAGCTGGCTAGAGCTGGCGTCCAAGGTAAAATGGTTAACATTTATTTTCAGTTAAGATGTAGTTTTAGAACATCAAACCTTGATTTAGACCATCAAAATCGAATTGTGACACTTAAAGCAGGTGACATGTGGTTTGTCCAACTGGTGTAGCCATAGCTTGCTGTCCAAGAAGGTGGACATTTCCATTCGAGAGCAACTCACATTGACACAAAACTCACATCAGGTACTGACAGGCACAAACAGCTAATAGGCTCGGCAGAGCTTCGGGATACTGCTGAATGAAGTGATAATATCTGTAAGTTTGTCATTACAAGAGACATTTTTCCTCTTTACATTTGGACATTTGATTCATAATTTATATAAAACAACCTGAAAAATGCATCTTTAAGTCCATTATCAAGGAATAGACTTGCAACAGAACTATTGGCTTAAAAAAGTACAACATATTATTGCAGGCAAATAAAAACAAATTATCCCAAAGATATGGAAAATCACAAATTTCTCTAACACGCCCATTTACTGACACCCACGAGGAGTAACATTACCCTCTCTTCTCCTCTAGCTTTCTACCCGTTTTAAATTCTCTTTCTTCTGGCCCTGGGGCATTTAGGCTCCACAGCACAGCATATATCCAATTATACCACGGCTCTGAGCACGGCAGTGACACATCGATTGACACAAGGGACATCCAGTCTTATCACAGTGACATGATGCAGTGCTGGCCAAGCATCATTAGACTGATCAGCCAATTGGGGGGCAGCTCATTAGACCCCCCCAAGGGCTGGACATGCGACTGTGGATCTAATACAGATATCATAAGGCGAGGAAGAGGAGTGATAAAGTGATTGAGAGAGGAAGAGAGATTAGAAACCTTGGAGGGACAACTTTGTTTGTGCACTCTAGTGTATGTATGGGGTTTTTGGGGCAACTCCACGGGGTTCATGTTGGGCACTTACACTTTTCCTAAAGCGACAGCCACACAACAACAGGCGCAGTCGCCCAAAAGCGGCAAACCTCCATCATCCAAAACATGTTTCTTTGTGACGACACTGCAGGCAGCTGTCAAATCCTAAAGCCGCTGTTTAAGCCACCTGATCATATGATGCCTCAGTCAGATTTATGGCGAACATAACCGCCTCAGCGACTGCAACAAAGATAGTGAGATCATTTCAAAATGTGCTTTTGGGATAGGTTGTACCCTGAGGACAAATTGTTCTCTATGGAACATGTTTGGCCCATTTCTGATCTACCTGTGGTATTTATAGGCAGATGATCTCATATCTCCATGCTCCACTTATGTATAAGCCCTCTTTAGCCAAAAGCAAGAAAACTTTCAATAAGCTTTTGACAGAGAAAAACTAGATAAAAAGCATTTCACATCTTTTTCTCCCTGTTCACTACTCTCCCCTCTAGATTAATCTTGATATGCATTGCCTTCACCGGCTGAAAAACTGTCCATGTATTATGATCTATAGTAGCCACGGCTACATCTGTGCCCAGCTGAGATGATGCCAAGTTCCATGGCTCTCGGGGAACGTTTTCCAGCCAAACAACCCCTGCTCAACACCTGTTGGCCAGTCCCAGCCAGCTAAAGCTACTTAATCCCATTTATAGAGACGGCAGAGGAATTATTATTATTTAATGGTCTGATGAAAAATCAATGTCTTATTCCAAAACGATTGTTTGGTTTTCAAACCTCCACTCCACCTCCACTCATCACTGATGTCAGGGCAAACAGAACAGTGCTATTGTGTGGCGCCCTCTTTTTTCCCCTCCTTGTTTTCATACTGTGGAGCCGACGTATCCGTCAATAGAAGAAAAATGCTGTTATTATTGGTGTTTGTCTACTCAGTGGAACACTGGACCAGACAAAACAAAACACAGCTTGTTTTTCCACCCCAAATTTCTTCTGTCCTTCATTTTCCCCCTCGCTCCTCTCCTCAACAAATCAAAGACAAATTACTCTGAGTCAAAACACTGTGATTATATTCTTTTAAACAGTGAAGGAAGCTATGCTGCTGCTGTGTTTGTCATTTATGTAAGTGGTTATGCAGATATGGTTACAGCCCTTTGAGCATGCCTTGAAAAGTAAAGTTGGGAGGGTGGATTGAGCAGAGGGCTGATGGGATCGATGCACAGGAGGAGAAATTTGTCATTAAATCTCTCCAAGCAATTTCTGATATCATCGACAAACTGACGAACAGATTCTGCTGCCTGTCTCCATTTTCCCTTTCCCTTCTTTACAAACAATGCAGCGACCTCTGCAGAGATAATTCTATTACATAAGTTGAGTAATTGCCTTGGATGTGGAAGAGGAGTGTCCGCTGTTCCTCTCGCTCGGCCCACAGCTCCCATGTCCTTGGATTTAAATGAAACTCTGCTGTATTCATACAAACTGACAGGAAGAGTTCCACTTAGAAAAAAAAAGAGAGGAGAGGAGAAGAAAGGAGAGAAAAGGGGATGTGAGACAATAGGGAGATGGAGATGAGCATGACAAAAGCAGTGAGCCAGAACCAAGCAGGATGAAAATGCTAAAAAAAGAGTAAACCCCTCCACCCTCTGCTCCCCTGCTTTCTTTAAGCAGCACTGGGCACGACATGTACCTCCAGATTGTCCAAGTGGCTCTGAAAATGGCCTGTATGGTGCAAAGAGGGGGACACAACAATAAATGGAAGGAGTGCAAATAGTTCTTGCCTGCTGAGGTGGTTTTCTCTCTCTCTCTCTCTCTCTCTCTCTCTTCTTCCCTGCCACCTAGAACCCCCTTGGCTATATCGGAAAAGTGCAGAGAGGGCACAGAGACTCGACGCTAACAATCAGCACAGATGAAACGGCGAGAGGCTTTACTGGCAAAAATGTTCACTTTACTTTGTTCTAGTTTCTTCATTTGGACGATGGGTAAGAGACGGAGTCAGAGAAGCAGACAATTACTGATATTTGCTGCCAGCTATCAGAGAGGGAGAGACCGAGAGAAACAGAGGGAGAAGCTCCACTCCCACATTGTTAATTAAAAACTCTCTCTCAGCGCTGTGCTCAGTGAATAAAAGGCAGTCGCACAGTGGAGCAGAACACACACGCGGGCACAAAGCAAAGGCTGCATTCACCGTTTTTATTTCTATCAAGCTACTCCAATCAAACAATAACATTTGGCAATATTTTGCTTTGCGTGGGAGATCGCACAATATTCTCCCCATGATCCATAACTATAGAAATTGGATGGGCTGTGGGTTTGTGGAGGGGCAGGTGGAGGGGGGAAGAAGTACAAGAGGCAAAGCAGGAGAGGAAAATAACAGGAAAGCTGATTTCATGCTCGGGGGATTGCATCTCATTTTCTCCCAGCGCAGAGGGGACAGTGTGCGGTCCTGCTTATGGATATACTGCCATCTAGTGGTGTGTGACTGCACAGCTGCCGAGCTCTTAAAACCTCAAAGGGAAACAGGCCGTCATCAGAGTCAACATCACAAGACTGGGTCAGTCCAAAGGAAGTAAACTAAACCTGCTATCTTGGACAGACAGTGTTATGTGCTCTTGAGTCTGCACTTCCGGAAATGTAAAGACTCGTGGAATGCTCAACACAAACTGCATGTTTGCTTGACTTTGCCTTTGTGTCTTTCCCATTTCTAGAGTTTCTTGCACAAGCAATGAAAATATGTTTCTTGATGTACCAAAATAAAAAGTAATTTTATTATAAATCTCACCATTTAGGTTAGTGCCGCACTGTTAGGAATGCTATGATACGCTTGGACAGTACAGTCAATTTGCATATCCAGCTACAGAAAAACAAAGACTTAAACCTCAAATATCATGAGGTGCAAAATAAGTTACCATCCATGCTCTTGCGTTTCAAGAGGAAATATGTCTGTGGCGATAGGAAATCAATGAAGGCTCCTCCCCAGTCATCCAAGGCAGCACCAGGAGGGGAATTGTTAGGGGTGATAATTAAGACAGACACATCAGAAAGTGAAAATTGGCGTCTCTAAGTCTCCCTCTGCTGAAATAAATGTGTCACATAGTATTTCACAGGGGGACAAAAAAGAGGAGAGTGAGAAGGAAAAGCCAAAAACTGAAGGAAAGACTAAAGACGAATATGAGAGATGTGAAGTCATACACAGTGGCCGGGTCTAACATTAGAGAGGTCTGGATGATTAGGGGATGCCAGCGCTCACACAGAGCGGAGCAGCTCTCCTAACAGCCTCCACCACCTCATTAGTCTGGCCCAGCAGAAGTATGCCCTCACTATTAACCGCCAAATGAAAGACCGCCAACTGCGATTACTGAGGGGAAGTCCCCTGTCGACATGGGAATAAGAGATCCCTGCACACATACACGTGCGCATGAGCTCACACTTTGACTTCGATGACAGCTATTTGAAGGGCGCTCATGAAAAAGGCGATTGAGGCAGAAGTGGATATTTTCCACATCATCACTCGCAGCCATTCACACCAAAGGCCCAAACGTGAAAAGCCTGGGACATCAAGCAAACCTGTTGTGACAAACTGCCTGCGTTGCAGCATTAAAAAAAATAAAACCCTTCAAAAATTGCCCGCATTCTCTCAGTTGCTTCATTTAAAGATCACATAAAGCTTTTTGCCCCATTTTCACGCAGGAAATTGGACGAAGGCTTAATGAGCACATGAGCGAAATGGCTTCAAAGTCCTTGAATCAAGGATATAGAGCTCAATGTTGCAGAGGGGAAGCACAGGTCCATAAGTGCATTCAGTTCAGATGTACAGTATGTAAGTGTGTGTGTGTGTTTGAAGTGTTTACATAATGCAACATAACATGGGAGTTCAGGCATTTGTGTGTGCCTGCTGTTGACTGAATCATGTATGCAAGGTGTCAGGCAGTAAAAAAGTAAAAAAATAGACTTGAAAGAGACCAAAATGGTGCATGGCAGCTGAGATTTCCTGACCTTTAAGCTTTCTGGTTGAAGCAAAAAAATATTCCCATCATGCAACTTGACCAAAGTATGACCCTTTCTGACTGGTTTAGACCCGCAGTTCCTAAGATGGGTTGCCTGTTAAAACAGGCCCGCTGTTTTGAACTAATACATGAACTCTGACAAGAAAATCAGCAGAGTGGTTCTCGAATGCACGTGCAAGGTCAATTTTAGGGGCAGCTGTACTCACGGTCGTTGCAGTGCGTCCCTGTGTAAGATGTCATTGAGCAGTCACAGGTGAAGTTCTCCCACTGCTGGATGCACACGCCCATGTTGGCGCAAGAGTCCTCCTGGCAGGTTGTACTTGGGCCTGAGAAAAGCCCGGAGGGAGAGGGAGAAAGAGAGAGAGAGACCACAGAAAAGCACAATCAAGCCACAATAAGAGCCGCTGCTGAGCTTTAACAATGCAGGACTCATGCAGGAGAAATGCACTCCAGAGAGAGATACAGCATGTGGGCCTCGAAGAAAGAACAAGGAGCAAACAGTGCCACCACAGGAAGCCTGACCTGGAGTACAACACAGTTAAAAAGACAGGTGGAGGAATCCTGATTCATGCTGGGCAAAGCAGCAATCGCAGTGGCAAGCCGAAGAAGAGGCAGCAGGATCAACAGCATACTTCTTACCGAGTGGAAACGTCGGCATTTACTTTTATTCATCACTTAGAGCTGTGAAAGCTGCCGTTCAGGTGCCGGATTGGTTCTAATCTGCTTTTTGAGCTGCAGCAGATGAATTGGACCCCAGCTGGGCTGATGTGATGACACTGTCAGCTTCCTCTTATCTCCTTCTTTTTGTCGAGTGTGTGTCGGTGGACATGCATGCAGTTTTTCTAATCATTCCAACAAGTATTTTAAGGAAAGTTTTAGCAGAGTAAAGCTTAAAACGCTGCATTCCCTCTGTGAACAAGCAAGACAAGACATGAAAAAATTACCTTCTAACTGATGATAAAAAGCTTATTTAACAATACCAATTTTCGAAGAAAAGTGGCATTAACGTGGTCCTGACAATTCTCCTTTCAAACATCTCTTTCACTGTGACAATAGACGGTGAACACTAGACACATTAGACGGACAGGATCCACGAAGATCAGAGGAGAAAAGAAACATAAAGAGCACTTAAGAACATATGTATATCCGTGTGTATGCACTTCAGTCAGACGGGAGTTGAGGAGGGTATTCAAAGTCAAACTGGATGTGTGTCTGCTATTCCTCTACACCACACATGGCTCTTACCTTTGAATACATAAACTGAGAGGGAATGCAGATAAGGACAAGCGCACAGCATCGATAACTAGATAAACAATTCCCTGTCGCAGTCTAGACAGACACTGAGTGGAAACCTTGACTGAAACCCCTCTGATAACCACAGAGGAAACAAACCAAATTAAATAAAGTAAAATCAAATCAACGGTCTAGATAAATGGCAGACAAATGCAAGTAAACAGAGTTTAAGAGCAATTGTCTTGTGCAAGACAAAGTGAAGAGAAGAGAAGAAGGACATTTGAAGTGGAAAACAAGTTTGCCAGCTGAAAGTGCATTTACTGTGTAATGGACGGTGATGGTAGTCAACCAGGCATTCTGTGTGCATATGTGTACTTCTGTATTGTATCAGGCTGAACCTCATGTCTGCAGGCGCACATGGGAGCTCGTTTGTGAGCGGCGGAGGATTTCACCGTGTTTGAGTGTTGCAGCAGGAGGTCGCTCGCTCTCTGAAAAACACTCATCTGGGTAAAATAGCAAACATGATAGGGTTTTTTTATATATATATTTATATATTTTTGAGAAAATGACAGGTAGAGAAAAAAGCCTAAAGTATCAGCTCCATGCTGACAGAGCGCAGATGTGCAGTAAAAGCCTCTTTCCGCTGTCTGTGCCTATACTGAGTCTAAACTGCCATTTTCACCAGAGAACACAGTACTCCCACAAATTGCCACTGATTTTAGACCATTTTATGACTACCGTATACTGATGCTGTGTGAGCATCACTTATCTGACCTGATCTCTTTGCTCTATTTACTTAAACTGTGTACTCAAATTCTTTGCAACTTCATTAGATATGGGCCAACACCTCGCCTAGTGGTGATCAGGTGTGAAAACGTGCTAAACTCTATTTTTATAGCAGTTATATGCAGTCAAATGTGTTAGCTACATTCAATGCTGCAGCAGTGCTGTGGTAATAGAATGCAGTAAAAATAATATTTTATTTTTTGAATTAAGATTCAAGAAAAAATTTTGAATCCTAACCAACCAAACATGTATTTATTTGGCTGGTTAATGAGTTGTTTTGTCTGGCAGTTGTCTCCCTCTCTCCCTCTTTCTGTCTTTTTCTCTGTGTTTTAATTTGTTTTCTTTTCAGAGAGCAGGTCACCTCTGCAGCACCAAGGGGACATTATTGCAATGGTGACACCCACGATGCATTGCACACAGCAGACTTTCAGGCGAGCAGGCATCCGGGAGGCTGAGTT
>JAQLOL010000010.1:5608173-5622977 GCA_029783665.1 Naso thynnoides
AGAAAGAAAGAAAGAAAGAAAGAAAGAAAGAAAGAAAGAAAGAAAGAAAAAAAGAGTAATTGTACTAAAGACCTTCTTCTGCCTCCCTACACTATTAATTTGAATATAAGTACTCTAGCAAACAACAGACAAAACCAAATAGAAGATGAATTTGACTGATAGTATTTATTTCCTATTTTCAATAAATATCACAATAAAATAGTTGCTGTGAATTCTTTAGGCCACAATAATCTTGCAATGAAACACTGATTTGCGTGTAACAACCCGAGTATAGTAAAATCTTTTTTTTAGAGACAATAAATGTTTTTTAAATGTAATACTTCAAAAATTTAGGAAAATAAGCTAATTCACTTTCTTCCACAGAGTTAGTGTTGACAAGATCAATACCTAGCTCCCTCCCAAAGAAACAAAATATGCCTACCGGCACTTCAACAACAACAGTCAACCACCTTATCCTCTGTAAAATAAAGCTAATGTAAAACCTGTATCTTAATAAAAATCAAATGGGATCTCTGAGCTGACTGTTTTGCATGTTTCCATCCAGTCTTTTACATCTAAACGTGATAATCTGAAGTTTTGCCTGTTTTACTTGTTTTTTCGGTCTGCTGGTCTGTTTTGCTAAATGGGCTTTTTCTTCCTGCTTGCATGTGATTGGCTGCTGTCAGACTGGTTTAAAGCGGGTCTACCTCTCAAAGCCTGTTCAACGTGAGGAATGTTTGAGTACTGAGGATTTACAGAACATCCTCCGTCAGGAAGATGACGAGTTGATTCTCTGTAGCACTTTTATAAAATCCTTTTCAATCTTTGAGTTTGGCGAGGATACCGAGTCGAGTGAAAGAGCCAAAGTCAACCTGCATGTCCTTTTTTTTACTTTGTCAAGTCAGAGGTATCAGATTTATGACTTGAATCTGAAGTCATGTTATGCGCAGATGCTGTTAGCCTGATGTTCTTTGACCTTTATTGTGAAAATAATGATTTTAATGTCTCTGAAAGCAACACTTGGGTACCTTTGAGGTCAAGGTTCTTTGCTCCGTTGACATTCTGGGTGACTGACTTTGTGTCCACCTTGAGCGTATGCGTGTTGGAAGCGTCTCGCGTGATGACCACGTTATGCCACTGGTTATCGTTCAGTGGGTTGTCACTGTTCCCCTTCAGCAGACTTGGCCCGTTTCCCAGGTCGAACACATAGTGGATAAACCTGGCAGAGCAGCAGATGAACACATCAGGGTTGGTGGGTGTATATTTGCATGTGTGTGGGCGCAGTCTGTATCTTTTGATCTGTGCAGACTGATTAACCTTGATTAAAAAACCATCGTAATCAGCTCACGTCGCGCCGACATTAGTGGGAGCTAAACTGATAAGGAAAACAATCTAAGCTGCAACACAATGATGTTTAATCTTTTACAAGCTTGCAAAAGGTGAAACAGAGATTTGAGATTAAAACTTTGGTCAGTACTGTTACATTTATAAACAAACTGCACCCACACAGTGCTGGAATTCCAAAATCTATATAAGAGTGGCTGACATGTTAATGTCATCACAGTCACTCTCACCCTTTGACCAGCTCCACGGCGATAAAGTCGTTTCCATCTCCGCTGTTGAAGATGATGAAACCGTCTGCCGAGGTAGTTTTGAACTGAAAGAAGAGGTGCATTGTGGTATAGGCCTGCAGAGTGGCCAAGCCCAGGTAACTGCCCTTGGTTTTGAAGGTCACAGGGTCGGCGATGATGAAGCGCATGCCAAAGCGCGCGTTGAGCTCGCAGAAGTCGATGTCCCCGTTCTTGCACATGTCGATGTACTGCATGCCGTTGAACTTAAGGCTCTGCGGGGAGAGTCATTGAGAGATGCTGCTGTTACGACTTCACTGTGGCGCACACTTTGATTTAAAGGCAGAATAAGAAGGAATCGTCAGGGGCGGTTTATAAACGCAACATTCAGATTTGGCCCCTGGTCTTCAAATCACAGCTTACTCCCGCATGCAATCTGCCACATGGTCATGTATGTTCTCATAACCAACGACATAGGACAACCAACAACGTAGGAAAGTAGAGGCACATACAGACACCATCACACACTTCTGGGTAATAAGTGGGTCATATTATTTGTGCATGAGTCCATATTTTCTGTCCATTCTGTCTTCAATTAAAACCACATTGACATAGTTATTATTAAGTAAGTAGTAATAAGGAAAGTTGCTGGCCCATATGTGTTTTGAGTTGTACTCAATCAAAAGGATGAACTGTAATAAACATACATAACTTTAACCTTAGATAATTATAATTATCTTAACATTACTGTCTCAAAAAACAAAGTTATCTGAGGTCAAATATTCTTACCTCTTCACTGGCTAACATTCTAAGTATTAAATATCAAAACTCTCTTATCAAAGACATGAGTTTATCTGTAATTGACACTTATCGATGCATCTAAACGTTTTGCACTTCATACCTGAAGATGCCCGATGAAGGAGGAGGGAGCCGACGAGACAAAGCGTCTCTCGGTCAAGATGCCCGTCTCCACGTTGTTGAACTCCAGACGGGTGTGGTCGCCCGCCATCTGACCTGAGATGGAGGAAGTAGAAAAAAAGGAGAGGAGGCGGAGGGATGAAGGGGTGGAGGAGGAAGAGGGATACTGCAACCTCAACCTCTAACACAGCAACAGTCTGCTTTCTTTTGTGGCGTGCTGATGCAATAACCCGACTGATGCTTAATTTAAGTCAGGCCAAAGCAAAAAACTGAAATATGAAGAAATGTCGACTGATCAAACAAATAGGGGAATCACAGAGCAATCAATTGTTAATAATAAAAACAATCAATACTACATGCCTGTTTCATTTAATAAGCATAAAATGAAAAAATTCTAACGCTACATACTTTGCAGAAATAGTCTGAGTTTGTCTTTTTTTCTCAGAAAAAACTAATTCAGTGTTTCATGTTTAACTCAAGTTATCTCCATTATGAAATCTGATGCAGCTAATTCCTAAAATGGCATCAGTAAACAGAATGTAACCCACCACCATCAAAAAAGAGAAGAATTATATGATCATGCATGTCATGGATATTGTAAAAAAGCAAAAGAGTGGTTCACAAGAAGAATACCTTCAGCCATGTCGTCATCCACAGTGAGTTTGAAGTTTTTACCGCGGCGGACCACTCGTACTGAGTGCCATTCATTGTCGTTGAGCTTTTGTCCGGCATAAAGAACCTCAGGGCCTTTGCCTGAAGAGGAAGGTTAGTTAGTCAAGGGAAGGGAAGAGGGAGCCACAATCACAAACCAATGACACTTACATTGGACTGAATTATGCAGAGGGACTTTTCAATTTGAAATAAATGCTATTTTTTTAAAAATCATGTGTCATTCGCATTGTCTCAGATTTAAATAAGATCTGTTATTTGGAGACTGTAGTCTTATTTCCAAGACAGAAAAGTTGGTTTGGTTTGACAACAGAGGAAAACAATAGAATAAATCACAGCTAAAATAAAAGAACACATTTGCTGTTACTCATAAAAGAACTGAAAACTTGGGACATGACTGTCTGTCTGTCTCTCTTCCTTGCTTTTATTCTTTTGGTTTTAATCTTTGAATGATCCTTCTGTGTAATTACAGTGAGGTAAATGACCACAAGGATGGTATATACTACAATATTAGTATATTCAGCTTATTGTATACTGTATTGTATATTGTTTATGAATTAATCCTTTTTATCTTTATTGAGTAGCTGACGCACACACACACAGTCCAGGGACAACAGGTGTAAAAAAGCCTCTTGGCTAATTTTGGCACATTTATATGTTATGTTCTATTAGTGTGCATTGTTCCTGTTAAATACACTTGAAAATAAAAGCAAAACAAACTGTGCTGAAATTTTATTGTGGCTTTCTTTTCAACAGACCTACAGACTGTGTAAGGCTTTCTTATAACCAACCACTAGAGGGCAACAGAGCTCCACTGTAGGCCAGAACTGCTCATTAAAAGTCCTGAATCTGCTGAATAATAAAATAATATTGAATAATGAACATACTTTCTAAATCCTAATAAGTTAAGTCAGGTTGTTTAGTCTGTCATCTATAGAGGATTATCATTTGGTAACTAAATTTCTGTTGTTCTCTGTTATTCAGGCCCTGTAGGAAGATGCTGGTGTTCTGTATAAGTACACAAGACTTCTCGGTGTTTGTATTTAACTTGGCATAAATCAGCGCTTTCAAGCATTTTGATCTTTTAGATCCGACAGATTAATCTAACCAGGTTTCAAATTTAAGAAAATCTAAATCAAACATCTAAGTTGTTATTATGCTTTTCGATGTCTAACTGTTTAAAGCAAAGTGCAAACTCAATGTAATTCAATTAACAGCAGCATTTACTAAAACATAAAATTTAAACACCATGAAGAATTTCTAACTACTTATGAGACAGTTCTCATGTAATACGGATGCCTCTATATTTGAATGACCTACATATGCAAATTAGACCATCAGCAAGAAGATTGGCTATTTTTATGAAGCTATTCCTGACTTGACAGATGCCTGCCACCAGGTTGGATACTGGGAATTAGAACCTTTTTTTGACGACGAAGTGCTGAGGTGTGAAGCCTCACAGCATGATGGCACGAGCTGTTCTGTGATCAGGTGGCACGGCGGAACAACTGGTTTAGAAATGTGATGATGTATGTTGTCCTCGCATCTGAGCTTATTCTCGCTGGTGGTGAATTATTACTTGGACAATACCGAAGGAATGTTGATGATTTTATCTTTAGCACATAAGAAATATCAAGCAAATCTTACGAATCTAATGAATGCCAGAGCGAGATCTACTCCAAAAAAGTTCAGTGGAGCTTCTTTTAATGACTGATTGCAAATTAAATACATATTCTTTAGTGGGTGCTGGATCCAAAACAAATAAGTAGAAAAAAGTCTGAGGAACAGCTTGAACGTCACTTGTTAGCTGAACAAATCCTTTAACTGGAGCGTCCAGGTATGCGGACGGTCTGCTTTTTTCTGACTGAAAATTGAAGTTAACAGACACGATACAAAAGCATAACATGAAATATTTTTTTAAAAACTTCTAGAATTTGATGCGTATCCGTGCATGGATGTGTACTGAAATATTACTTAATGACAATAACTGAGCCAACGAATAATGGACGGAGCTCTACAATCTGTTTCTTAAATACAGACAGACAGACACACACACACGAGCTAACAGACATACCTAGCCCTCTTTACCAGTAAGTCTTTGTTCTCTCTTTCTCTCTCACTCTTAATGTCTCCCTCTCTACAAGGCTGTAAGCACTTTTGAAAATAATGAAAAAGAATAGTCCTTTTCATGAGTAACAGCATGTTGTCCAACACCATCTATACATCACATTATAGGCCTATATACTGCAGTAAGTGTTAAAGTAAGGAGGGAATTTGAACAAAGCAAGCGAGACACACAGCAATATATTACAGTGTAATTGGGAAAAACAATACAGCCCATAGAGACTTAAAGTGCACATGTTCACTGAGTTGCTATAGGCATACAGGGAAAGATTAAGAACAAGCTGCCTGAGTTAATTTGAAAAATGGGCCATTTATTATATATAGAGTACATTAAGTCCGATTTGCATAACTTTGTTCTCTGGCTATTACTTATTTCCCTCTTATCTGAGAAATCCTCTTATCAGTCCCCTGCATTCACACATCTTGCCCTCACATCTAGCACACAGGCTATAATCAAACATTGACTGAAGGAAGAAGGCTGCAGAAGAAAAATGTTGACTTACTGGTGTTACAGTTTATCCTGACACAGTCTAGATGGGGAGGGGGAGAATAAGTGACAGATGAAATCGCATCCTTCAAGGTTACAGCTGCAGACAACCAAGAGCAAGAAAAGCCACCTTCCGGGGACGGTCACATGACCCCGGCGGCCATTTTAGCCTAGTTAGCTACAAATAGTCAATATACTATGCTGATACTAGAAATCCAGTTTAATCCCAATCCAATTCATTTAATTAATTTCAGTGTTGCAGCCAATAATATTGTACCAATAGTGGTCAATATTACTGTGCTGATGAAAATTTTTATTTCTTTGGTTCAGTTAAAAAAAACTTTCACATCATTACAAAAATGCTAATGACATAACATGAGAGTAATATTACCAAAAAAACATTAATGGAGTTTGGCTACATAATGAATGGTTGATTTTTAAAATGGTCGCTTGAGATTCAGTGGCCACATCGATTTTGCAACCCAGCAACTGGAGCCAAAATATTTAAGCAGTAGCCCACATACAGTAAAATCAATCAAATGTATATAAAAAATTAACATTAAAACTGAGGCTTTTTTTATTTACATGCCTCTTACTAAAATCTCCATCTGAGGAAGAGTATTGAGCCTGTTGGCAGGTGCAGGTTGAAATCCATGTGACCAGGCTGGTCATGTGCCGTCAACCGCAACAGAAAAGTGGGAACAAACAGCCTCGAGCCACGCAGCACCAACACCGTACAGAGAACCCTCTCTCAGAAAATAGTCCTGTGCAGTAGATGGATTCTGTTATAATTTAAATTTCATTTTGATTTTAACGCTGAACTTCCCTCTTTCGAATGCCACATTGCACATTAAAAACATGAAATATGGACTACAGATGTTCCATGTTTTTAGCAGCTGTGGTAACCGACATTGCATTCTATAATAAATGTGCTGAATTCAGATATTTTCGTGTGAAAATGTGCTTTATCTACTCTAGGCTCACTGGTGTAAAGGCCTGCACTCTACTTAAATGTAGCACTCGTGCCACCATCTGCAGGCACGCTGGGTGCTGTGGCATCGGGCTGTTTGCCAGACGGGCCGCAGGCTCGGGGGCCTTTGAAGGGGTGAGTGCCATCTTTGAACAAGGCATGGGAGATGCCAGCTAGACCGAGGGTTACTAATGGACAGAGAGAAACATGAACCTGCTATCATGAAGACAAAAAAATAAAAACTAAAAAAAAACCACCACAGGAATAACTCCACATGATAAGAATGCATTCTATCAGTACAGCACTAACGCTTACCTGTAGTTCTGAATAGATGGCAGAATATAATCTAAAGATGTTGCTATTTGAAACTGATGCATGTCTGACGAAAGTGCCATCTATCAAAGTGATTCAAAAAGCGAAATGTGCCCTTGGGAAAAATCTTTTTGTACACAATAATGAGCATGACTAAAATGATCTGTGATCTGTTCAAAAGATGTACTGCAGAGAATGGATAACTTTGTTAAGTGTTAGACTGATGGATATAAAAAAAAACCTATTAAGACATCTAAGCATCAAGGCGGAAAAACTTACATTTCAGGCAAGTCAAAAACAATTCATGCAACTACAAAGACGATCTTCAAAAAAACTGGTTTAGTATATGTTAGGTCTGATAAGAGTGAACCATAAAGAAAATGTATATAAAAAGAAATAAGAAAACACAAAAACAGTAGAGCCTCCCCTTTGAGTCGATGGGAGGGAACCAGCAGGGGCGGTTTATACAATACCTAAGTTGACCGTCAATTTGACTCTCCCGCTGTCCAGCTCAAGCCTCAGCGTGTCCGCCGACTCGCGGGACGTGGCGGCCATGAGCAGGCCGAACGCCCGCTGGGACATGAAGCGGAGGGACACGTCCTCGGCCTCCGTGTGCATGACATTTGGGATGACGACTTTCATGTACATGCTGCCGTCGTACGACAGGATCGACGCCTCTGCAAGGAAAAGAAGAGATGGAAATGTTTAGTTTTCATTCAGCAAACAAGCCTTTAAGTATGTGGGAACCAACAAAAGTAACGTGTAGAAGGAGAGGCTGAGCATATTTGTATATGTGCATGATTTAATAAACACAGCCACCATCAGAACAGGACAAAGTGTGGCAGTACATTGCACACACTTTACCTCATTCTGACAGCTTTGTTTATGCAACAGAAGCTACAGATAAGATAAAAGAGAGCGTGCTATGAAAGCAAATACACACACACACACACACACACACACACACACACACACATGTGCTCAACTTGAAGTTGGGACATGTGCGTGCCTTATATTTTATCAATGGGAAACACATACATGTCCCACATGCCTGGTTGCAGCTGTATTCATCATCCGTCGAGTGACAGGCGAGAGTCTGGAGCTCAGGCTGAGGCGCACACATGCTGCTCAGTGTGCAGAAAATTAAATCATCATGTTACATCTTCCTCTCCACGGTGACTTTCCTCTAAAGATGTTAGTTGGTGTCTTCACTTTAATCGTCAAATCGTTTCTAGTTTTTTTAAGCAAAAAAAAAAAAAAAAGATGTGCACTATGTACAACCAAAGTCTCGCAACGTTACCTTGTGATTAAATAAATGCGAAGAGAACAAGTAGACCTTGTTGTGATGAAGGCTGCTGGACTAAACTTCTGTGCGCCTATCTTATGATTTTGAAAAAAAAAAGGAGGAGAAAGCTGGAGCAAGTTGGGAGAAGAAAGAGGAAGACTGTCAGCAGTCTGGAAGCCTCTTGGGGAGGAGAGACAGATTAAAAAGGGTATTCAACCATGACATACCTGTTTTGACACTTCAGCTTTTTATAAGAAAAAAATAGCCCTGTGGCATCAGAAATGCACCACCATTTGGCTGCGTCTAGGGAAATGCTGAGGCTGTAGGTGAGAGGTATGGAGTGTCACACCAGGGAGGCGTCGGCCCTGGAAACGATGCAGTCTTGCATGTCACATCCCGTGTGCTGCTGAGTCTCTTTTTTTTTCCCTTTACACGTGAGAATGACATGTCACTGTCATGTTGATTTATGTAAAATTGCTTCCCCATACAAGCAGTAAAGCAGTATAAGTATAAATTGATACTGGTTTGACTTAAATTTCAAAAATCATGTGATATAATATTCATACATAAGCAGTGTGAGATCACTGAGACATCCGTCTTGCCAGGCAGCAAACTGCTGCAAAAATCCCACGTTCGTCTGTGTTGCTTTCAGGGCTGTTGTAAAATCCATTCGATGAACAAGCTGTCGACTGTGTGGGTACAGTAGCCTGGAGGATAATGAAACCTTGGCTCCCCATTGTTCTACTCAATTTTAAATTACACAGACTCTGAGTCTTTGTGTCTCCTTCCCGCTCATGCACACGTATTAAAAAAAAAAAAAAGGCTGTCACACATCCACACGAGCATGCACCACAGCCCAGACGCACACAACCCCCCCAACTGGCAGAGGCATGTATTGATTTGTGAGCCAGGTCATGTCCCAGGCTCACACCGAAGGAAAAACAAAAAAAAAACAAAAACATGGTGAGAGTCAATCTGCAGCTCAGAGACACAAAGAGACAAGAAAGGACGTGAAAAGTGCCCTAAAAAACAAACAGTGACGTCCACTCTGGAGTCTAAGTGGACTTGGCAAGGCGGCCTAGCAAAAACTATTTCTGAAAATAGGCTCGGATATTTGTAGCTTTGAGAGTTTGACATTGGAATGAAACACTCTTAAAAGTGGACAAGTCACTCTCTGAAACTTGTAACAAAATCTGATTACAGGCTGTTGTTATGTTGTAATTTGTTACCGTCTTCATTCCCAGAAGGTGTTAAGTTAAAGAGAACAAAACCAGGACAACAAACCACCAAGAGGCAACAGGTGACACAAAAAGACTTAAACACAACAGGAGTGATAGGAGTGAAGTATTGTTGAAGAAAGTAGATTAAACAAGCATGAAGGTCTACATCCACGCAAAAAGCTCTATGAGCAATTCTTGGGCTTTGAGCTAAATGCTATTTTTGCAAACAACATCCTCTTTGGGGCAAAGCATCATGTCTGAATGTCTTCAATCAATCTCAGTTGGGATTGGCTGTGTTTTGTCAAATGGCTTTCTATTGCCTGAGAGAGGAAAGGAAGTCTTTGGTTGACTGCAGTCCTGTTTTTTTATTCCCAATACATGTCATGTTTCTCTGCTTTAAGAGGCAGAAGACAAAGACAATTTATTTTGGGGCTGCCCTCCATTTAGAACCACTGAAGGAAGAGACAAGAAGAAACAAGAGGAAATGTCTTGAAATTCAGTGTCTAAAAATAACTGACTGACTGACCAGAGATAACTGGAATGACTGACTGGATAGAACCAAGTAATCCTCCCTACAGTGTTCCTTATTCAGAACCAAGCGGTCCCATACAAACACTACGCAAGCTGTAGGTCCCAGCAAATTAAATACGCAAAGGGCATCTCCTCTGGCTTGAAACAAAGCAGATATCAGGAAAGTTTACAGCTTTGGTAAGAAGACGAAGTGAACTATCTTTCCGGTCACAAAAGAGACCAATAAGTGTGAACGTCAGCAACAGCAACCAGGCCTTTTTTTTTCTATTGTTCATGTTTTAATGTCAGCGAATAACAGTAAGGTTAAGTTAATGTGCCAGCTTGCAGTGCATCTCCTGGTCTGTCGGTATCTTGCTTGCTAGCTCTCCAATCCCAGAGCTTTTATTGTAGCCTTTTGACAACTAATTATTGCGTTTAATGAACAGCAACAGACAAAAGGGTTTATGAGCTGCAGCTAAGGAACATGCATTGCTATACGAGTGCATAAAATAAATAAAAATGCAAAAAAAGGAGCACTTCCTGGACTCAGAATCAGTCTGTCGGAGGTGCTCTTTGGGTAGGGATATATTGAGACTTGAAAAATCAAAAAGAAGACTCCAAAACACTCTTTAAAATGTTAAAATACCATGGTCATATTGGTCATATTGGACCTTAACAACACACTCTGACGCCTCTCAGCAAGCAAGCATTCGTCAGGGAGTCAAAAACCAACGTGACCATGCCGTGGAAATAAAGGCATTTTAACATTCTAAAGAGAGTGCCTCAGAGTCTTTTCAATTTTTCATGCATTCAGTTAATGTCAGGATTTCGAGCAGCAACCTCTGTAGGGACCAGTAGAGACAATATGTAGGAGTCTTGGCACTACTCAGGGGTGCACATACTTGCAAATCAAGAAGATGAATTACAGTCTCTTAATCAAGTTAACTCACAACACTGGTTGGAGAGCCCCTCAGCAGAACTTTACTTTAGGTAACAGGGAGGTCCCAATCAGCTCTGTCCTTACTCACTGAATGACTTCCTCCATATTTAATCCAGAAATATTTTAACACAAAGATGAAAAGAGCATTGGAAGAATCTGATCCTGCTGGCGTTTGACCATCAAAAATATTTTTTTATTCAGCTGCAGCTTCAACTTTGTTCCCCACACTAGTAGCCTGCCTACAGCTCTGAAGTACTGAGCACATCTTCTCAGAAGAAAAATTCATGGTGACGCACATTCTGGGTTTTTCATAAACAACTCACCTTGACCATAATAAATCTACTCTACCAGAGGCAGATTATTGAACAAGTGTTGGATGCTTTAAAGTTGCTCCAATAAATATTTTTACATCAACAATAGTTCAAACATCTCTGTGCAATGTGAAACATGTCACCTGGATTTACAAATTCTGGGAGAATTATTACCAAACTCTGCACTTTCCCTTAGCACTTTAGCATCTTATAGTTTATTATTTTTGTTTTGCATCTTTCCTTTTATTTATTCATTTTTTTTCCTCCCTTTTTCCAGCCACAAAAGGCGGCTGTTTTCAGCTTTGTTAAGCTCTAATAACTGCACAGCACAAAACAGCAGACAATCATAGCGGTGAGCTGGTGAACACAGTGGAGTATTCAGCAGCCAAATACACATATTGTGAATATTGGAACTGAGATTCATCAGATGGACAGAAGAATGACTCCAAATGAATACTAATGCTGCTCTGTGTCGGTTCTATGTTTGAAGAGTCACATACTATTCTCCCTCTGTCTCTTCTTTATCAGCTTCTTAAGGTAATCAGTGTGGTGTTTACAGCATGTGCAGATAATACACGTCTGTAAGTCAAAATGTCGGTAATTGTCTTGTTGCACAAGGAAAGTGTGCATACACAACTACACAGTAAATACATCAGGTCAAAGCTGAACTAGGATGTTAATGAAGATGAAATTTAGGAAGTACTGTTTGCCTAGTGGTTTGTAATAATATTTGTAATTACTGTAGTGACTTCAATCTTCTTTTATCAAAGGGAATGATGGCTGAAACTATGAAAACTCCATTTATATTAGTTATTTTCAGGGTTGGTAAGTAACGCATTACTTAGTAATGCATTACAGTATTTTTTTTTTTCACTTTTCCCAGTAAGTAGTAAAGTCAGAGATTATAATTGCCAAAACATTAATTATGCAATGGATAGTTCTGGTCCTTGATTCTGATTGGCTGAGCCACTTTCCCAGCCAAATACTCTACAAACACACTGCTGTGACTGCATTGCAACAGTATAACTGTGCCAGCTAAACAAGTTGTTTCAAAATGTCAGATTTTGTTGTTAATTTTGATTTACTGGGAGGGCTAAGCTTGGATGAGTGGTGGAAAGAGACAGACAGGACGGAGGGGGAAGAGGAAAAAGACAGGAGACACTGAAATTAATGAGAGAGACAATGAGGAGCTTGAAAAGTCAAGAAACGGAGCTGGGACCGTTAAATAGACGTTGTGGTTAGTTCGCTATTTTCAGACCTGGTGTGCTGAGAAAGATCTGGCTATTGATTTTAAATCAATCACCAAAATGGAGCTAAACCAGTCTGTCTGCCTGTTTTATTCCACTGAGAAAAACGGGAAAGGCGAACCTGATGGTTTTAGCAGTTATGTTGGCCTACATGCAGGACTCAACAGGTTCAACAATAATCCACCAAGCAGCTGTTCCTGGTGTCTGATGAAAGATTCTGTGCCTACCACCAGCAACAAAGTTTTCATTTGAGTAGTACAAAAAACTTTGTCTAGAAGGACGCGACAAAACAATTGCACAATTGATAGCGACAGCCAGATAAATGTTAGCAATCATCCCGTCTTTAAGCGGGCTTTCCACTGTGACTCTGTGTTGCTGAGTCGGTGTGCTGCGTCTGTGTGATGCAAGGTAACCATTCTGCTAAATGTCGCTGAAGAACTATATTGCTTGGTGGAAGAATGATTATTTGTTATCGATAAATCATCGCATTTTTTGTTGCTGTGTGTTTATTTAATGAAACCTTGCCAGGTACATAGTAACCATTTTATAAAAGCAATAATCCCTGGGATATCATGATTTTCAGCGATTTTAGAAAAGTTAAAGGAGCCTTAGCTGTTCTAAAATCACTGAAAATCATGACTACAGTTACAGATCAAAGTAAAGCTGCATTGCTGCGTTACTAGAAAGGGGTGTTTTTGTCCTCAGATATCTTCCGACAATGAGATATATGTCCATGCGCAGATATGTATTTTTCTACAAGAGGATTATTTGATTTCAGCCGTCGCTAATGTTAAAGTTCTAATAACCCACTGATGGTGTTGCTATGCCTAAGCATGCCTTTAATAGTCATCACAACGAAGTTGTTGTTCCAATTCCAATAAAGTGGATTAAGTTTTGGGAGCTGGCTTAACAGGTTGTGCATCACTTTTTTAGGAAGTCGGTTGGGTTGCGAAGGTAATACAGTAAAGTAACAGGAAACGTAACTAATGACCTTTAATACAAAATAATAAGTAAATGTATTATTTTGTCAGGAGTAATCAATAATGAGTAACATACAACCTTTTCAAAACAACTTGCCCAACACTGGTTATTATATTAATTCAGAGAAAGTTACAGTATTGTGTAAAGTATCATCACAGCTCCTAAAGCAGTCAGAGCTGTAAAGACATGAAAGTAAACAGCTGGACTCAAGATCAAACATATTTGCAGAAAATAAACATGGGTCTGTGCATAAGTAGAGACAGACACTGTGATTTTAGTTATTCATGCTTGATGTAAAGCTAATAACAGGTCTCGTAAAAATACAGCAGGTGACTGCAATCCATGAAACCACACTAAACCACACTGTGTGTGTGTGTGCGTGTGAGTGAGTGTACGTTTTTAGACTTGTATGCATGCACAATATGTCTGTGCACCTACAGTACATGCTGCTCTGGAAGTTGAGATATCAGCAGCAATTACAATGTCATTTCAGATGGTAATTAAGCTGCTATACTTGTCAGTGTGTGTGTGTGTGTGTGTGTGTGTGTGTGTGTTGTGTGTACTGGTGTGTGTTTTCTAGCGAACCCCGCACTTTACATAATTAGCAGTCCAATTGAAGCAGAAGATGGAGGAGGAGGAAAGCTATTAAGTGAGAGGCTTCACAAATATTCAGGGTATGGAGGGGTGGTGGGGGGGGACTCAAATCTCTTTCCACTCACAAACACACACAGACACACATTTTAGTCCTGTTCAAACTCTGAAATCTGTTTTCTTTCTTGCTTAGTGTTCCCATTATTTACTTGCCTTGGCTGCAACTGTGTAGGATTATCTAATCTTTTTTCTCCCTAACAGAGTGACAAGTCTTTGTTTTGATAAACAAACCAACGAAGGCCTTGACTGTCATTGTGGCGTTTCATGTGAATGCCTGTCAACCCCTCTCCCACACAAACATATACATACACACAAACACGCACCGACTCAAACAAGAACACACGAACACAGACGCACGCTGACACAAACACGCAAACACACACGCAGTGTCTGCTGTCAACAATCTTTAAAGTTCAAAAATCACATCCTCACCCTGACAGCGAAGATAAGGACATTGATAAAGAATCTTACAGGCACTAAGTATGTCTAAGTCTCCTTTTAGTGTGTGTGTGTGTGTGTGTGTGTGTTGTTGTGTATGTATACTACGTGAATACACACTAAGGCAATAGGAAATGCCTGCACTAGACAGAAGAGGCTCTTGGCTGTGGACAGTAATCCTCACCACGTGACTC
>JAQLOL010000010.1:5629554-5660408 GCA_029783665.1 Naso thynnoides
TACCACTGCTGAATGAACAAAATATAGTAACAATAGTTGTTATGGCGAACTGCAGGTGCAGCTGCCACTGGTGCTTCAAATCTACCACCTGCAGTGCCGCACAGATGCATCACTGAGGCATCATGTGCTAAATGATGCGAATCAGTCTCCACATCCACAGGCAGCAAGCCCCACTGTCTAAAAGCAATGATCTAAAGTCTGACTCAATCTATTTCTTGTGTTTTTAACGTGATCCACTTAAAAACATGCACATACAGAGGTTATTATAGCAATGTTCTTACATTAATGCAGGGAATAAAGCAACAGAGTGTTGAAAAGGTGACACATAGGGCTTTCAAACACTCAGCTGAAAATCGTTATTATCGCACGCTTTGAAGTCCACTGTTCTGTTGTACAAGGCTGATTGCTCAGCCATTCTTCTCCAGCTAATTCCTCACTCTCATCCGACTCCACTATCTATAACCTCCCCCCTCCTTTCTATTTTCATTCTCTTTTCTCCATTTTCCTCGCCTTCCCATCCTCCATTTTACCCCGTCCTGTGTATGTATGTAAGCACTGGCCTGTTAGTAAGGGCAGACCTTGAAGTGTCATTTTCTCTGTCAGCGGAGATAACTGTCCAGGCAAAGGTGCTCATAACCCGTTTACGGTGAGAAGTGGAGCCAGGAAGAGAAAGGGCGATAGCGGGGCGAAGGTTAAAAGGAGTGAGAGTGCAGCAGGCAGGGGCAAGGAACGGAGGGGTCATAGATGTGTGGTGGACTTTTAAAACTATTATCCTTCCCCATAAAAGAACGGGAACTGAAGACAGAAACACAAACACAGAAGTCTGTCTACAAATGCAGCTGTCTGGTAGTGAGGGAAGAGGCAGATAAAACCCTTTTCACTCCGAGCAACAGGGCAAGGAAGGTGCCAAATGCTTCATCGTGATTTCTTGGCTTCTAAAAAGCTTGCTAACCCCACCCTCTCTAGGTGGGTATCTACTTTATGATAACGCAGGAAAAGTATCTGGAAGACTTCAATTGTACATTTCATTCTGTCTCGCTCAGCGACAAAAACTTTCTGCAAGTGCCGACAGCCAAACTGAAAATATAAATAAATACCACTGAAAGGTGAGTGGCTGTGCTGTGTGCAGTCAATAGGCTGCATGGTTCTCAACCTTTTAGTGATGTTCTTTTATTCAAACCAAATTGCCCAACCTTCAGACGGGAGCTTTACACTGTATGCATCGACTAAGCCAGCCAAATAGAAATATGACCTTGCAGACGGAGCCAGAGACACGAATACTCCTTTCTTGCTCTCATAAAAGCATTACTGGCTCTCATTTTACTGTGATTCATGCATCTTGTCAAGTCAAAACCAAGTAGATGGTAACTGTTTGTGCCAGCTGTTTCTTTTCAGGTTAACCAAAGTTATCAATGGAGACACAACAAATCACCAAGAAAAAAACAAGACAAAAGACTGTTTTCAGGGTAGAGATGTTCCAACACCTTTTTTTTCTTCCTGATACTGATGCCTAAAATTCTGTAGAGGCTGATATTGAGTACTGATCCAATGCTAGCACATAAAAATAACATTTTTTTAATACCAAAGATGTAATCATTCTTCAGTAAGGCAAAAAGACTTAAATAAAACACTGTAAAGCAATAGTACAACAGCAATTTAAAAGAAAAATCTAGGAAAATCCAGTTCTTTACACATCAGCTTTTTACTGGTGGGTGGACTTTCCAGTGTAAAACATTGCCAAATGTTGACATTTTGCTAGCTCCATCAATTCACCCCATTCTTCTTTGCCGGTTTTAAAAATAGTGGTTGACAGTGGCAGCGCAATTTTCTATGTACTGTTTTAAAGCAGCAAAGAAGAATTGATTTCAGGTATGTAAACATCAGTCCAAGCTAATTAAGCTAACTGGATAGTAGCTGGGTACCGTTAAGCGGCTAATATATCACATGGTATCGGATCTGTGCAGAGACTGGTGTACTAGCTGATTCCAATTTCCAGTACTGATATTGGCACTGGAACAACTCTGTTTCAGGGATCAAATCTAGAAAGCACTTTTTTTGACAGGCAAAGGTAAAAGATACATTATTAAAAATGTTTGACACACTCTAGTGGCAGGTGTGCCGTAAAGTTTCATTAAAAATTAAAAGGGCAATACCTGTAAAACAGAGGTAAAGTTCAGTTTAGTTACTAGTTTAGTTTTAGTTTAGCTTTGAGTTTAGTTTACTTGTCACTGTTGTCACTGAGAATACTACTAGCTTTGTCATTTCACTTGTGGCATTTGTGAGGAAGAGTTCTAATGTACATGTTAGAGTGATGTCATCAGGGTTATCTTAGCTTGTGGTCAGAGAGTACAATTAAATGAAAGTGTAATATGCTAAAGAAGTGGAAAATATTCATTAAACCTGCAAGTGCAAGTTACATGTTCTGTAATTCCTTCACTGTCAATTGAAATCGTGTGATGATAGAATGATGTTACTACCATTTTCTGCAGATTTTCACGCTGAAAGACCAACAATAAGTTACAATTAGGCAACTAAACAAAATGTGATTATGGTAAAATTTTGCTTTTTAGTCAACTAATATTACTTAGCTTAAGTTTGGAAGGTTTATTTGATCTCAGGGAAACAAACACTGGGACAGCTAAACTTGCTCAGGTGTCATAATACGGCCAAACGGATAATAAATAGCCAAGTGAGTAATCTTTGAGTTTAGTATTATTACACTTTAGCTTAGGGTACAAAAAATTTTACTTAATAAAAAACAAAAAAAAAACCCAAAACAAATGAAAAAAGAAAAAAAAAAGATCAATTATGTTAAAAACCAAACACAGGAGATCAAAACTACATACATTAAAGCTAAAATGGAAGAATAAAGTGCTTAGCCACTAAAACGAGGGGTGATATTAAAGACGCACTCAAATCAGTACAGCTGTATATTTTGACTGGATGCTTTCATGTGAACACAATATCATATGTATGTATGTGTATATAAGGGATGCACAATATTTATTGATATCAATAACTTACTGGCCTATAATAGTAAATGTATGTTATCCCCTTTTTTCTATAATTTGATTATGGCTGATAAATAGAGCTGATAACATGAAGGCAAATTGCTTTCATTGACATAACAAGTGCATCAACTACACGTTCTGGTACAGTCAGTGGTTTCCACCTTTAAGGTGGTTTGGATTCCTCGGAAAAACACAGTGAGAAAAGAAAAGGGCAGGTTATGACCTTCTATTAAAGCACAACGATGTAAAATCTAAAACTACTGGTTATCTCATCGGTATGAGAAATGAAAAGCAGGTAATTATTAGGTATCACACACATACAGAAGTCAAACTGCGACTACACATGACTGGAATCAAATGTGGCAGTAATTGGTACCTGACCTTAAGAAAGTATTTATCAAAGGCAGCCTCGCAGCCACGCAGGGGCTCCTATAGGCGACCCCCACCGCCCACTGAGAGTGGGAATGACATTAGACAAGCATTTAAATTACAAAACTCTTGACATTGTTGAAATTGGCTTGACCCAACAGATTAAGAACAACATTTCTCACTCCCCTCAAGATCTTTCAATCAAGCTAGGAACAGACTAATCACCTTTAACAACAATGGCACAATAATTCTGGCAGCCAAATTAAGGGCAGAGATTGCAGCAAACTAAAAAGTATTTGTCCCAACTTGTTAAAATGGTGAATGCTGTGGTGTCAGCAACAACAAGAAGTATATAGAGTACCTCATTTTTTTAAATTTCTCTTGCCTTTGGCTGTAGGAACATTAGATCTACTGGTACAGATACTTCGTAACTTTCTTTAAAATAAAGAGTTTTCTTGATAAAATGTTGCTTTCTTCACTTCTCAAGCACCACTCAAAGACTCAAAGTTAAAGACTGCATGTAGGAAGGTGGTGGGCATCGAAGCCACCCCAACTCTGTTCTGCCATCACTACCTATGATTAAACTGTAAAGGCAATGTGGCAACCTATTATTTCACTGCCACCGCGAATGAACATCCAACAAAACGAGCAGGTAATTGCATGGTGTGTGTGTTCTGCTGTTTCTATCTTTGTGAGAACCAATCTGATTGATGTGATTAAGGCGTGTGTGAGTTTAGGCAGAAATGAAACGATATGCCAAAAAAAAAAAAATAATAACAAGAGTCTGAATGATATCAACCAAAATTCCTATAATCAATCAATCAATCAATCGCAACCACAAATAAATGTGACTTGTAATTAAATTGAAGGAATTTAACAAAACATATGAAGAATCATTGAACGGATGGCAGTATAGGCAGCACACTGCCTCCAGTAAAAACATCACGAAAGACGACAGCCTGCGCTATAATGAGTGTCACTGCTGATTTGTGGTGGACAAACTTTCAGCCATCAGCTCAGGCCCACAGCCATCACGACTCCCCTCCAGTGACAGTAGGGAAAACACAAGCACTTACTGTATTTGGGCGGTGGCATCTTGTCAGAGAAAATGCAATATGCATTAGACACAATCCAATCTGTCTCTAGTGGACTCCTGTGTGTGTGTGTGTGTGTGTGTGTGTGTGTGTGCGTGTGTTTCTGTCTGTGTATCTATGTCCGATTGTGTGTAGATGCAGCACAAAGACAGAAAGAGGAGAGTCTCAGTGGGACTGCTTGGCGCTGGGCTGGCACACCATCAGACAAACACACTTCATTACAGGCCTATTTACCTGATTAACTGGGCTACTTTATCAGCTGCACAGCCCTCTGCAACACACTACTGTCAGCAACACCCCGACTCCCTCAAAGCTCCCCACCCACACCCTCGCAAACAGTGCCACACACAGTTTACAAACACAAAATCTGACGGACTGATGGAGCGTTTGAGTGAGAAACTAGCTTCCTGAATAACAGCTGCGTGCATGAATCCCCATCTTGTGGCGGAGTCAGTGGATGACTTCAAATATACCTCCCTGTAGACTTGAATTAATGTCACCTCTTATGAGTGGGACTCCAATACGACCTGAATAATGGTTTGTACTTGAGATTTCCTTATGGGAAATAACATTTGGGTAACCTTTTCATGCAATGGAATGTAACAATCAAAAAGGAATAAAGCCTTGAGCTGCCTCCCAAAGACGAGAGAGGACAAAGCCCATCTTGAAACATTATCATTACAGGAGGGTAATGATTTCCTTTCTCTTTGCTTTCTGTGGATCTGGCTGCAGGCTCTTTGAGAAGAAAATCATTTTGCAGCATCACCTTTTAAAGTACGTGCAACAAAACCAGCATGCCTGATTCAACCCAATTAGACATATCCCATGGAGATGTAGCGCTGACGCAAACAACCTTTCCACACTTTAGCAAATGATTAAAGCTGGCACAGCAGAAGACATAAATAAAAAGAGGTTACAAAAAAAAAAAAGAAATTAAATAGCAGTTCCGCAAACCTTTTCATTCTAGGGGCAACAGTGTGTTAGGGCAACAGTTTTTCCTCAAACCATGTTAATACATGTGCATGGTGTTGTATTTTAAGCAAGCTTTTATTTTTCTTTTTTCTTCGTCATGTGTGCCTGTCGGGGCTGCGCCGGGCCGAAGCTGCCCTATTTGAATTCAGATCACAGGCAGACGGGGCTTTGGCAGGGCTACGCTCGTGGTCACAACCCAGACGAGAGGGGTCTGTCAGGGCCAGGGCCTTGGTATCATACACCTGCATGGGGCACTGGCACTGCCTTGCTGGTACGAACACACAGACACACACACACACACACACACACACACACAGAGGCTGGCTCCCATGCTGACATTACATCTGCTTGTGTGATACCATGGCAGACTTCTGATCACAGGTGCTGTCGTGTCTCATGGGCTGGGTTAAAGAGGACATGCAAAAAGGGGGAGTATGTGTGCGAACATGTATCCCTAGTGTTGTGGGGACCCAAAGCTGAGAGTGACATTGTGAGGACAAAATGCCAGAAGCTCTTATGTAAATCATTACATTTTTGGGGTGTCAAGTAGTGGTTAGGATCATGAGGGGTCTACAGGAAATGAATGTTAGTCAATGTTATGTCCTCTAAAGTAATACAAACATGGTTGCGTGTAAGTGTTGTGAGAAAGATAGAGAGGTTGGGGAGGAAGAGAGGTAAACAGGGGAGATGCAGACAGTCAAAGAAAAGGAGGGATTTCAAAAGAAGCGGGGGAAACAGAGACACACAAGAGATAAGAGACAGAAATCATCTGTGTACTAAACCTGGCACAGATGCCAGGTAGAAAAGAGAGCAGACAGCAGTGCTGTTGTCTGTTAGTTGTCGCCTCGTACGATCTTTGATCTCCTCAAACAGTCTAAAATATCTGTCAGGTTGTATTTTCGTTCTGGTAAACAGAGCAAGAAAAACTGCTAGCTTTTTAGCATCCAAAGGAAAATAGGAAATTGCAGGGTATATGGGCTCTGTTCAATACAAATATGATGAAATCATCTTGAGCCTTTTATTTCTGATAATTCCATTATTTGAGTTACAAAAACATCAGGAGTGCACAGTGTGCGGCGGCTACTTCCATGAGGCCTGGGCTTTATCAAGTTGTGAAAATCAATAATGGTGCATGAGGAGCAGTTTTTGCCCTCAGTACTGTAGAAAAATAAAATTCCATAGATTCCATACATCTGCTCCTTGTAAACTGATGAAGGCTGAAACAAGCATGAAGAGGGTTTTGGCTGTTGTTTCTATTTCTCTATACTATATATTTACCAAAATAAAGTAGGACTTCAAATAATACACCCTGTCATTATTATAACGTCTGGGACATTTTTTTGTACAAGGACTTACAAATGCTATTTAACACATTACTTAATAATGAAAATCATATAAGCACTGATTTATAGGATCTCTTATAGGATCAAATTAAACTTAATCTGAAATTATTTAAGTATAAGAACTTATTATGGCATATAGCTGACCACTCCAACAACCAGAGTGTGTTTCTAAAAATGTATTTATGGACATTCTTTAAATAATAAAATAAATAGATAAATAAATTAACATTTTTTAAAAAAGTGAAAGATTTGAGAGATGGTTGTGGCATATCTTATAAAGAAGTCCACCAATGTTGTACTCAGTTCTATTTTTTTACAAATCTTACTTTTCTTACTCCTTTTCATGCCTCATGTTTGAAACATTTAACTGTTCATTTAAATTTTCTGCTAGCTCTGTTTCCCAATATGTAAGTCTAAATTACCTTCAAAGCTTTCAAAGGACTAAAAATGTGATGAAGTCTTTATTTTTTTTTACTGAGAAACCTTTATTTTGTTAGTGTAATAGCAACTATTATAGCCCGACCGATACAGGATTTTAGGCACTATGGCTGATGCCGATACCAATATCACTGAACGCATTAATAATAAGTTAACGTAAATTCCTTGTGATGGCACTAATTTTTTTGATGGGTGATTAATGCCCACAAGTTCAATGATTATGACCCTCAGCCTGCCCCATAGTTTGGGAAATCAGGAGGTGATGCAGCAGTAATGTTGTGGATGGCAAGCAGAAACAAACCTGCTTAAGCAGAAAATGATATTTTAAAAAAAGGTGTTTTGAATGGCAAGTTCAGCCTCAAAGCCCTGCCAGATCTTCCTATCAACAAGATCAAAGCTATCTGCATTTATTGTCGATGTGAATTTAGTTAAAAGTGGAGTATATGCCGAGTCAAACAAGTGGCCCACTTGCTGGCCAAGCATGCAGCTGATGCAGAGAGCCCTCCTACCCCTCGTCAAAGGCAGACCAAGCTGGGTAGTTTGCAACACAGACGCATGGACAACTCCACAAGCAACAAATTTAAAGGTACATTTAAAACAGATAAGAAATGTGTGATTAATTTGCAGTTAATCACAAGTTACCTTTTTACAATCATGCAATTAATCATGATTAAATATTTTAATTGACAGCCCTAATATACATATATATATAACTTCAAATAAATATGGTTATTAAATACTTGTGACAAACATATGAGGAGGACATCTTACATATGGAAGCAGGATATTTTACATCTTAACAAACTTTAATCCAAACATCACTACAATAAACAGTAAACAGTTCACTTGTTAGTTATTAAATAACTGAAGGCCTTCAGCTGAACAAACTACATAATTATACCATTTTAAATCACTACTCCAAGTGTTTTTTTTTTTCCTGTCTTAAAAAACAGTTTAATATCCACACATTTTGGAGAACACATATGCTGATACCGATATATCTATGATAGGCCAACATAGGCCAAAAATATCAGCAAACCGATATAATGGCTGAAAATAAATAACATCGAACAAGAAGGTGTAAGCTAATCTCAACAAACTGTTTTGAACAAAAACAGACAAAAGAGCTTATTTACATTCCAACAGAAAGTCACCAGCAAAGGCCAATCATTGTAATGTAAATGCCTAACCTTTGTTACACTCCCTGGGAGAGGGCTGATCTCTATCATTTCACCTCTTGTCTCATCATACAAGCACAACTCTCTGTTGTACCATATAGCATATTTGAGATCAATAGCATGCACCATCTGTGAATACATCTCAGTGGTTGTTTGATATTGTCACTGGGGAGCTCCAGGGGCTGCTTAAAAGCATAAAGGAGAGGGAAAAGAAACTATTCTACCAGCATGACTAATAATATTTCATTCGTTTCAAAGTGTTGCACATTCATTTTGAAAAAGGAAAATACCACACGTCCTTTCAAGCCCAACATTTCAAATCAAAGTGATTTCTTCATCTCGGGGGCGACTGTTTTCTATGCACACAAGAGTTAGCTTCAGAAATATTCCACTCTGAGCTGTAATATGAGGAATCATGGGAGAATACAGAAGCTAATGAAATCAGACTAATTTGTAAATTTAGTTGGCCAACATCCAGACCTTGTGCTATTTGTAGATGATGTTGTCATTCTGGTTTAGTCAGACTGTGACCTCCCATGTGCAAACTGCAGCCCTGCAGAATGAGGGCAGGAAAGAGGGTGGACTGCTCAGATCAGGTGAGTGATTGTGGATACAGCGAAAGTGACCGCTGAAATAAAGTGAGGTTTTTATTGTAGCAGGAGGTGGAGTGATACAGAGAGCCTTTTTAACTGCAGTAGAGAAACGGAGCTCCAAGTCAAAGCTCTCAATTTATAGCTCAGTCTTCTCTGTGACCCTTTACCTGTGGTCACACGCTTTGGGCAGTGACCGGGGGAAAAAAAGAGTGAGAAAGAGAGAAGGGGGAAAACAAAACAAAACAGACAAACAAAAACCAAAAAAATTTAGACACAAAAAGCCAGAGATTAGGTTCTTCTACAGGGTGTCTGGCCTCACTCTATGTGAAAAAGCAAGCTCAGCAGACTGACAGGAATCCAGTATGGAGCCGATGTGCCTTCGCTCTAAAGGGAGCTTTAGCTGAGGTGTTCAAGTTGTTCAGGCCTGACCACAAAGCAAACCCTGACAACAGCAGAGAGATGACCAAATAATGTGGAGGAAGATGAAGGGGGAAAGAATATCTAGGCTGTTCTGTCTAACCAGTAACCATGGAGACACTGATCTCAACAAGTGCTTGTCAAGGCAAGAGGAAAGATGATGGTTGGACGAATGGATTGAGGGTTAGGCCCGAACAATGTTTTAAAAAAGTTTGAAGGTGGGCATGTGTGTTATTGACATGATACAGACAATATTATTGTGTCGGCTTTAACTATACTTCAGTCTAGAGAAAATTAAAGGTATGGTTAAGCAGGTAAAGACCAACCTTCCACTCTAACCTTGGAATTTTGTTGTACAATTCATTGTATAATGACAATAAAGCTGCTTTACCTTTGCCTTATTGTGTCAGCTTTAATTATACTTTAGTCTAGAGAAAATTACATTTTTAGGACTGCTTACTTTGAAGCAAACAGTTCCCAGAAGACAACGTGTTGTTTTGGAAAACCTGAAGAAAAGAATTGGCAGACTTGACATTTACAAATATAGTTTCTAACAATAACTAATAATTAGTAGCAACATAATAGACAACTAAATGTCCTAGGAGGGAGGGTTGTTCCTCAACACTGCCCAAAATCCTGGATTGGGTATCAGTGAAAAAACAAATTTATTTCCTGATATTCCAAAATCATGTAATTTATGAATTAGAAATGGGACCCTGCTACTTTTCAGCATCGTCTCTTACACCTGTATGCAACTTAACAGAGTTTTTTACTGCAGCCAGTATCCATAAACTATATATCTTCAAGCACATCAATAACACAACATACAGGGTATGTAATACACAATTGTGAAAAAAATAATTGCAACAATATGTTTATATTGTTAACACACTGGTATAAGATCAGAAATTTAGAATTCTAGAAGTGAAAAGACAGAAACATAACATCTGTACTAGGATGGATAGTATTTGTATTTAAACCCAGAGAAAATCCAGAGGCCTGTATTCAGTCTGCATCATCACCATTTTTAATACATCAGGTCTCATCTTATAAAAAGTAAAAAATCAACTGCTGAACAGACTGAAGCTTTATTCCAGAGCAGAGCAGAACTGGAGGGCAGACTTGCAATCCCTTGGGTTATCAACCAGCCGCAACAGCACTGACTGACTGAGTGCAGAGGTAAAACCATTCAGAGACCAGTGTGTGGGAGGAGGCAGAATAGAACACAGGAAGAAAAGAAAAACAAGCAGGAAAGAAAAAGAAGAAAAAGAAAAACGAAAAGAAGAAGAATAGTGAGGAAGATGTTGGGTGTATGGAGCATCAGGGACATAAAACTTAATGTTTTCTCCATGTGGGTAGAAGGTCACTGAGGCACACCGATTCTGTTTGAGTGTTTGCCAGCACACTGCTGCCATAATATTAGATTGTTTTCTTTTGTTCTGGTACAACATTATGGGAGTGCCACTAGAATAGAGCAGAATAGTCTGACTGAGACAAGGTTAACTCGATCAGACAGCCTCAGTCTCTTTATTCGGTTATCACTGGAAGTTTAGCTCTTTCACCACAGACCAAGACATGTGCACTGCATTGTTGCAAAGTAAAACTCAACTCTGCCTGTTTTATTTATGACATCAACATTTGAACATCAATGTTCTACTTCCTGTGCATTTATTGTTTTTCAAAAAAAGGAAGAAGACGTACTCTAGTGATGAATTCTTAACAGGTGCATTAATAAGGCAGGCAGAGCCTGTTTCGGTCCGTACAATGAATACTGAAGTATCTTGCAGAGACTTTTCTCAGTGTAAGGTACATGTTGAGCTTTATTCTCCTTTGATTTTAATCATTAACAGACTACCATCCTGCTGGCCTCCCATAGTCACACCTACCACTGGTTGTACCAGCCTACTCTCCAGATTCTCATTATTTCTCCTCCAAGTACATTTCTTTACACACCTCAAGTTCTCAGGAAAGTACTTGAAGCCCTCTACTGAACCCCGAAAATCTCTGTAAAATAGTGGAAAAATGAAGGACAATCTGAACAATAGTTCGATAACACACTCTCCCACAGCTTGAAGTCCCTATCTCCTCCGTCTCATAAAAACTTAATGCGTCCAAGCTCTTAAAACCCAGACAAGGAGAGGCCCATTTTACCAGCATAGAAAAGTTCAATTTCACTGCCCAACCTTCTCCAGCAAAAAAGGCTTCGCTTTTCCAAAGCCACTTGGCAGAAAAAGCGAAATCCTATTAAATCTTTCAGCAAAGCTTCCATAAATATTGTGAGGGAAGTTTCCCAAGTCACATTTCTCGCCCGTCTGCTAAAACACAACACTGTCCACTCTCCTGGAAAAGCTATTGTTAGCAGATAGTGGTTATGCCTTTACAACTATCTTCAAGATACCAGAAAAGAGATTTCAAGCCTGTAAAACTACCTCATAACTCCTGGTAACATTTCGCATCTTGCAACTCACACAAACACGCTACTCCTCCATAAGCACACTGACCAAATAGATTTCTTAGCAGGTAAAAAGAGCTACTGATGTGCCCTCTTCAAAAAGTTCTTTACTAAAAAAAATCAATAAGCCGTCTGTACAAAATGTTCCGTACAAGAGTGAAACCACGCTTACCTCACCACACAGAGGAAAGAAAGGGAAAAAAAATCTCACCTCTTTCACAGGTATTATCCCAGAAACCAGTTCCAGTGCAGTCGCAGATGAAGCGGTTCCATCCCTCCTTACACACTCCGTTGTTTTTGCAGGGGTTGCTGTCACACTGTTTCCCCGTCACCTTGCTACACGACGACTTGATACCGGTCATATTCTGGGACTGAGCGATCTGACGGATGTCCTTGCTGCGTCCGTCAATGAACAGATCCCGCACGCAGCCCACGTAGCCATAGTTTAGCATAGCAGTCCAAAGCTCGGTGGGTAGCACCAACCCCACCCGGTTGTCAGGTAGACCACCCAGATAAAGGTCTCCCTCAAGGTCCAAGATCTCATTTTCGCCGCTGGCTGTGAAAGGGGTCCGGCGGCTGTTTACTGAGATGATGCCTGGAGGAAGAAAAATCCATTTTTAAACACTAGCCAGAGACCATGGCATAAATGTGAGTGTCGAGATGTCTGCTAAACTCCTGAAACTCCACTTAAAACAATGATATTTACTGCCCTTCATATACAATGTTTGTAGTTAACACAAAAATGATATTTTCAAACTGAACGTGAGACACTCAGCCCCTTCTTAGTTCGTAAAAGTAAAGATAGACGTGAAAATGACAGGTTTTTGGTTTTTGGCCCTGACGAATTGGAGCTGCTAATGAACACAGGCAACAGGCTGTAAAAGACGCCACCAGAAATAGCACAGCCTGCCTGTGCTGAGATGTGGTCACAGTAGGTATAGGTGCAAACAAATGTTTGGCAGTCAAATGTGCACTGATTCATTACCTGTGTAACACTCTCCTTAAGGGATCTCTATGTGGGTCACAACAGTACAGACCGGGAGGAAGAAAAAATGTAGCTCAAAATTAGTCATAAATGTATGCAGGGATCAAAGTCTGTCATGGTAAGTAGTCATTGACCTATTGTATAATATTTGGACATAACCACTATCATATTTGCTGATCCCAATCTTGCCCATTGTGGTTACATGCATGTTTGTTTAGATGGAATGTCAGCAACATTTTAGGCAACAATTTAAATACATATATATATATTAATCCCAACACTAAAATTAATATGAGAAGGTCGGAATCTGCTGTGAGTCCCAAAAGGATTGACAGGACTTTTAGAAATTAAGCAGTTTAACTTTGCTGATGCTGTTGCATCAATGATTAAAATCACGATCACTCAATAAACCCAAAAAGATTTTTCACTAAGTCAGACTTTTTAAAAAAAAATTAAATTGTGGCCTGACTTTTAGAGAAGCAAGCTTGTGATTAGAAGATTGCCTGTCCAAACCCCCAACTGGCAGGATTTAGGTAGGTGGTGAAAGTGAAGGGAACTGCTTGCTCCACCCGCATTCCACTACCGAGGGCCCTTGGGCAAGGCTCCTTACCCCAATCGCTCCAGTGAAGCTGCTCAGTGGCCGCAGACAAGACTGTTGTTGTACTGTGCAGCTTTCAGATGTGATAGTGAAACTATGAAAAAGAGAGTTCGCTCTCAGTGTAACCCCCCTGAATAAATAAAGATATACAATTGCAATTAATGTAAAGGTACTTTAATGGTCCCATATACAACATACAGTGAAATTTGGTCTCTGCATTTAACCCATCCTAGAGAGGGCAGCCACAGCGCAGTGCCCACAGACCAACTCCAGATTCTGAGTCAGTACCTTGGTTGAGGGGGCTGACTGGAGATACACCTAACATACAAGTTTTGATGGGGAAACGGCTGCACCCAGAGGAAACCCATGTGAACATGGGGAGAACATGTAAACTCCACATAGAAAGGCCCTGCCCTGGCTGGGAATCGAACCTAGGACCGTCACGCTATGAGGCCACAGTGCTAACCTCTGAGGCACTGGCCACCTGCTGTGACCCAATAAGTAAAGATTCAATGTCAATATGAATACAGTTTAAAAAAGAACAAAACAGAACAAAAAAGGGTATAATCTCACATTGTCTCATTAAAACTTTATTTCTCCCATCTACAGTCCATCTCTGTATCAGTCCTTACTGAGGTCAAACCAGTGTAGCAAACAGATGAAAAGATCACTCACCACAAAGAAATTTGAGTTCTCATATTTTACTTGCGTTACATTCACCTTGCAGTCAGACTGACAGATTCTGGCTTGAGTTCCTTGTGAACAAGAAATTTAATTAGCTTGCAACGTCTATTAACATTTCACCCAAGCCACAAGTGTGAGTAAGCCTGTTCTTAACCATCCTTCAGTCTGGTATCCATATATCTGTCTCATTCCTCTTTTTCCCTGTGAAAACCCTACTTTCCACTCTGCTATCGCACTGGGGGCTGCCGGTGATTAATCAAAGCAGCGCGTTCTGACACACGGCTAAATTGGCTGCTCTAACCTGATATATAACACAGGCTGTAGCTCCGACTAAAACACCCGAGTTCTCTGGAGGAACCCACCTAATGCAGAGATTGTGTTGGGTTTGGAGCTCAAGGCAACAGAAGTTTCCAGGCCTTTTCTCTAATATAATCTTCTTCTAATACGCTCTGTGTATTTGGCCATGTTTGGAGGTCAGAGGACATACAGATGGAAGGAGGCGAGGGAAAATACAGTCAGTAAGTTTCAAGAGAGAGGTATGACTTTATCCCTGCAATAAGTCACCTCTGAAATTAATATATTGAGGAAGTTAACATCATCTTGTGGTTGCGATGCAGAGAGAAGCTGAAATAAAGAAGTAATAACAGGTAAGCTACAGTGCCTATGGGGTCATCATTATTGCAAGGATATCCTGCAATTTAATTTCCATTAACCTTAATAATATCAGCACATTAAAATCCCTTTGAACGATCATTACGGATGTTGTAGAATGGTAATTTTTTTTCTGGAGGAAAATGATCTCACAAGTAAATGCAAAGAGCACAACAATGAAATGAAGGCAACGAATTATTTCCATATTCCTAACTTGTATTTTTTATTGGTAAAAATTAGAAAATTATCAAATACGTTTAGTGTTAGAGTAATTTATCAAGAAAGGAGAGTATTCTCCATAAATACTAGAGGATCTGTGAGGCTCTTTTCAGTGACATTACTAAGATTAAGCAGGCGTACAGTTTACCATGTCCACTATTTTAGTTCAGTGTAAAAACATGCTATCATTTTCCAATTAAATAAATACTGAAGTTAATGGGAATGTCTTAGTTCTGCAGGTGTCTTGTGATGGTAAGTGACAAGGGCGTTACATAAAAATGTGAAGCCCTCACCAGATGTGATTACTTTTCTATCCTGAAAGGGGGATGAATGACATCTGCGTCAGCTTTCATTGTAATCCATCCAAATGTTGTCTAGACATTTTACTCAAAAACAAAAACATGAACCTCATGGAGTGAAATAAAATCAGTATAACCAAAGTCAGTAGGAGTAGGATTCATGCTCACAGGACCAAAAATATCTGTGCAAACTTTCAGGACGATTTTTTTTTTCCCAATCTGGACCAAAGTGTTGGAACTGACAAACCGACAGTCCCAAGTTGCTTTCCACTGTATTATAGCTAAAAATATAACATCTTTATTTGCCTCAAATAAAAAAATGTGCTGTGTTCCGGTTATTTATATAGTAAATCAAACACCTCTTGGTTTGATGACTGTTCATGAGATGAACCACTAATATCCAAAAAGCACTTTCGCTCACTGTGGTTACATGAATTGAAACATTTGCTATCATTTTTGAGATTTTAGTTACTTAACCTCCATTTTCCTGAAGAAAAAGTCAATAGGTTAACTGATGCAAGGAAACAACGCTGCATGAATATTTTTTAATTTATTCCCAAAATAGGTTTCCAATTTGAAATGATAAATGATGATGCTGTTTCTCTATACACTTAATATACAACAAAGTTTCTAAAGAAATAAGGCAAGACCTCCTCTTGTAGCATTTTAGGATATATTGTACAGGAGCTTCCCTTTATTCATCTTTCTTTGATTAATCTGTATTCTGGCAGTTTGTTATTTGTCTTGTCAACTCCACCTATGAGTTCATATATTGTACAGCCAAAGGCAACATATTTTTAATTGAGCCAGGGGTTTAGTCACCTGATTGAAGTCATTTTTGATGTTTGTGCTTGTGTGTAAAAGAGAAAAAGAAATGAAAACAGCATCACGACAGTGCCGTCCCAAAACACCAAGCTGATCACAGTTTACTTTAACGCCAACATGAAAAGATGACAGTGGCGTTAAACAGAAGTGACGTTTTTCTAATCCTACTTTAGTAGTCAGTTACAACTCTTTCAAAATGACAAAATTGACCTAAAAAACTTATTAACTAAGAAGATGATTTTCTCTTCTCTCCCTTTCTCCACCATCCTTACCTGAGCGACCGTCTCTCTGGATGTCCACATGGTGCCAGGCACCATCATTGACCTTTGCCTGTGTGGCCTTGACCTTGATGGTGCCGGAGCCCATGTCCAGCAGCAGGTACAGCCCTCCATCCAGCAGCTCCACCGCAAAGAAGTCCACCTTGTTGTTCTTCTGGCCCTTTGAGTCCCGCCGGTCCTGCGGCTTGCCGTGAGTGAAGAGAATCAACCCGTTTGGTTCGGAGGTACGGAAGTCAAAGGAGATGGAGCCCACGCGTTTGGTGTTCCATTTGGGCAAGGCCAGGTAGGAGTCCGGGGTCTCGAAGTTGATGGGGTCGAGGGTGGGAACATTTTCACACTTGAAGACAACGTCGCCCTGGAGTTTCATTTTTGGGTCCACAATGCGGGCAAGGCGGGACAGCTCCAGACGGATATCGTTGTTCTTGTACACCACCTGGGAAAGAAATACAAGGGTTGAAGACTTTTCTGGATTTTATTTTTCTTTCTAAGTGTTTTCACAACTGTAAAGGGGAAATTTCTAATGTAGTAAGGGAAGAAAAATATTTATCTTCACGCGAATTAATTGTCCTCCACTGCAAACTGTAATATTAGAGCATCCAACTGTAGTTAATATTGCTCATTGTTGATTCAAGGACAGCAGGATCGATAAAACTAATATCTTCTGAGGTGTGTGTGTTTCTCAGACATTTCTGTTTCAACTCCAATTTATCCAAGATGAAATGGAGATTGTACACAAATCTATGACTGTATTTTCGTTTGATTGAACACCTGCCAGCTGAGCGAAGGGTGAGAACTGATGGCTAAATTATACAGTCTGTAATCATTCTCTGTAACATTCAAAATGAATGCTCTTCATGCACTTGGGGAGAAACCCCACAGGAGTATCCGTGACCCTGCGAGAATATATCCAATATTATACCTATTTACCCGCAAAAAATATGCTCCAACCCCCTAATCCTCAAAGTAAAAAGCAGCCTGACATTATAGTCCGATGCAACCGCAGAAATGGAGAGTAGAATATTGTCAATTGGAATCCACTGAGGCGGAAAATTAATGTTTCTTTTTTTTTTGGTCTGCTTTTTTCCCCTTTTCTGGGGAGGAAGGCAGGCTCTTTCTGGTATATAGGGCAGTGTGTGTGCAGGAAACAGCAACACTGTTAGAGGGAGCACAGCTGTCAGCAAACAGATTTTACTGCTGTGGGATTACCGATAATCCTGGAAGATTTGACAGTAAATCAACACAGGTGACCTGAACGCCGGGGAGGACTGACGAAGAGGAGGTAAAAGAGGAAAACCAGGAGGAGACAGAGACAAGCTGGTGAGAATAAGGGCAGCAGAAATGAAGGAAACAGCACAGGAAAGAAAATATGTCAGGTGGCAAATAGAGAGAGAGATCTGGAAGATTAAACGCTGTAAGGCTTTCGAAATATGCATGCGTGTACAGTATGTTTGTCCGTGCTTTTGCGTCTTTGTACGGAACAAACACTGTGATGTAGCTCTCAATGTGGTTAATGACCACACTTAATCTCCTGAACACGACACACAAACCACACACTCTGTCAGATACTTAATGTGCTGGTAAAGCACCACAAAATACCAATTAAGTTAATTTAATTTGAAATACAGTAAAATGAGAACAACTGCAAAAAAGCTTGTGGATGTTTTGTATGAAAGGAAAGGTACAGTAGAGAGGCATAACATTAGGGCTACAACTAAAGATCATTCAGGCATTGTTATGTATTGATACATATTTTGATTATTTTCTCAATTCTTTAATTAATCATTTGTTCCATGAACAAATCTAGCGGCCGATTTACTATCACATCTGACCCAGTAATAATTTGTGATTAAACTCAGCAGTAATTAGTTAATAATTAAAATCTTGCACTGTAATCAGATGAAATGCAACAGTTGATAAAAATTTTAAACACACAGTGCTGTTTAAGTAGAAGTTCATCCAGGAAGTATCCTGGTAAAAAGAGACATACGGTGGCAGCTCACATCAGTCCTGTGTGAGCTCGTCGCTCAGTCTTTAGTGGTCTACTGTCAGCCCTCTGTCGACATACCATTTTGATTGTGATTTAAATGTGAGGCATTGACAGATTTATAGAATAAAATGTTGTTTCATGGAGTAGAGGCTTGTAGCTTTTACTTTCCCAAGTTTTTTTTCTTTTTTTTAAGTTAAAGGTGATTGCTGAAAGAGCTGAATAGAAAGACAACATTTTAAAACCAAGACTAAATTTCGTGGAACTTTTTTTTGAGATTGTGACCTTTATTATATTGGCATCTGATAACTACATTTTCATGAAGCGAAAGCTTTCACAAGATGAGCATGTTCTTGAGAAAAGTACTTAAGAAGTGTGGCTGTAAAAAAAAAGAAAGTCATATTATTCAATTTGAAGCTTCTATTGAGGTTTTTGAATGATGTTTTAAATGCCTTTTCTCATACTTGATGATGTCATGACCTTAAAAAAAAGAACATTTTTACCTTATATTACTCATACAACTTTGACCGCGATATCATTTGTATGTAATTGCTGCAAACAAAGAGTACAGACCATTTGTTAAAAGTTAACCAGCAAAGGCATCAAGGATTATGTCAGTGTGTGTTTGTTTTCAGTTCAGCCCCTCACTCAACTCAGCAAAGACCAGACACCAGGTCTTTCAGTTATTTCCTTTCAGTCTTTTCTTTTTCCCTTCCCCTTTCTGTGTGTTCATGAAGTAAAGACCATTTTCTCATCAGTAAGCATTCAAAGAGGAAATTAATTACAGTACAGGTTGGCCCCTTCACCGCTTGCTGCTGTGACAGGCACAGATAGGCTATATTGGCGTTTAATGATGAGAGAGAAAGTAATGAGCAACTTTTCAGGTTCAGGGACTGTTCAAAATAAGTGCAACAGACTTAAATAGCTTTACGCAACTATTCATCTCGTGGATCTAGGGAGTGATTTTAGTGAGACATGAGGCTGAAGTCATTTAATATTTATGCTGTTTGGTGTTGCACTTTGTAGACGGTCCCCGCACACGCATTGGATGGCTGACTGCACATAAAGATCAATGAATTTGTCTAGTTCATTGAGGAATATATAGATTATAGCATCCTACAATCTTGAGGAGTTTTAAAAAATTGAATGTTTTAACAAGTAATTTTATTTTGGAATAACTGTAATATAATTACTGAATTCCAGTGGTAATTAGTTACACTACGTGATACTGTAAAAAGTAGTGTTATTAATAATATTGTGTTACTGCCTGACACTGGTCATCTAAAAAGGAGAGCCACAATCTAACCCTCCCCCATCAAAGAAGAAGAAGAAGAAGAAGAAGACAGAAGCCAGGTGAAGGACAGGTCAGAGCTATGGAGCAAAAACAAGGAAGGAAGGGGGCAGTGGAGTTGCTTCTTAAGGGGTCTCATGCTAAAGCTAGCTTTCCAAACAATGCCTCCTCCAGCTTTAATTTACTGCAGACTGACGCACATCATTCAGTCAATCAATTCAGCTTTACAAGCTCCAGCACTAAATCCAGTTTGGCATGGCCACTGTATTGCTGCTGTAATATTTGTGTTTGCTAAGTGTGCTGATGTGACCCATGCCTCGAGGAATCATCTGTTTGTTCTTTTTTCCTCCTCGTGATTATCAACTAACTTAGATGTTTGAGAGAAAATGTAAGCATAACCTGCCTCTGTGATTACTGTCACCCGGCAGCACCGACATTAAACAACTGTCAAATTCAATAAACTTTCTGAATTATGAAAAACACTGAATGAAAAACAGGAAATTTCACCAAAATATTGCAGGTATCCTATAGCTCAAAACTCCTGTAGCTTTTATCATCATTACTGATGTGTGAAAAACTGATGTTTTTATATGTTATCTTCTAAAGCCGAATACCTTGAATTTTACTTTCAACAAGACTTTTGACTACTTTTGGGCAAGAGACCAAACTGAATATTACATGAAAAGAGAGAAGAAAATGCTTTAATGCTGCTTGACTGCAAAGCAAAACTTCTTCCAACAGTGCTGCGATGGTCACTGAGCTGTCCTTAGATGCAAATCGCTCAAACGTGCCAAATTTCCAAGGCTCTGTGCTTCAGTCTTTGAGACACATTAAGTAGACACGGAAAGAATAATTAATCTCTCTGATTCCTTTACAACACAGGGATCTCCATCAGAGCCACAACAGGCTGTTAGGGCTCTAGTCCTGTCTAGTCCACTCATAAAAACCTTGCTTTCTGTCTTAGTTTTCTTGACAGGCAAAAGTCTTTACAAACTCTCCCAGGCACTGCAGTGTTATTCTGGGATAAACTAATCTTACAAGCAGACAGCTCCCGATCTGTTTTGGGATTATGATTTTGTCTGTTGTGCTGCAGGCTGATCAATAAGGTAATCGAAATGATGTTATAAAAGAGGAACTGACTACCGCGGCTACGTGCACCTCATCTTTCCCTTTGTTATGGCTGGGCTTTATACACTATCCGTCGGCCTATCAACGGCCTTATGGGGCCCATTCATAATGCAGGCACAGGGGACTGTAACGACTTCATAAAGGCGAGATGCTCCGTCTCTGCTCCAGGATGGTGTATTGATTGGGCCCTGGTAAGGGTGAGGGAAGGGCAGGTGGGTGGGGAGCGCAAAGTGTGCATGCACAAACACGCACACACAAACACAATCTCCTCCCTAATCTACTTCAGATCAGTGCTCATGTCCTCTTGGCCCTGGCCACAGCTGCTGTCAGCTGATGATTTAGCCCCAGTGTTAATGAAGAAGCGGGGTAATTCCACTCAAGTGAAGATACACATACACACAAACACCATGCACACACACATACATACACATGCGGGGCTTGTGAAGCTTCGCGGAGGAGATCTTTACTTGCTCAAACACAAACACGCGCACACACACACACAAACAATGACATTCAAATAAATTAAGTTGTTTGCGCCAACACACAAATGCAACTGCAGAGACACAGACACAAAACATACAGCTAAATGCAGATCACTGTTAACCACAGGCAGAGAGGAAATGTTTGGAATGGATGAATGACTGAACTGATGAAACAAGAGGAGCAATAATTAGTGTTCAAATAAACACATCTCCCCAATTTTGCATTTGCCACGGTTACCACATTTTTCAGATGTTTGCCATTCAGACCTCTTCCTTCAACCCAATAGAAAGGAGGTGATGGAATTTTGTTTGTGCTGCCCAAAGTGTCAAAAAATGTAATTTCAGAAACATACAATATTTTTTTCCAGATGCCAAGTCCCTTTCACTCTTGACAGTCTTGCATGGTAACCATTTTTAATTGACCATTTGCTAAGCCACGCCCTCATTAGTTACTGTTGCTATGTCCGTCAAGCTTTTGGAGCTAGCATGGAGCTCACACTGCAACTAACTATGCTCCCTGGTGACATATTGTCTAATTTGGGGAAAAACAAAAAAGTGATTTCAGACAGAAGGTCTGCAATAAGCCTTTGAATGAAAAATACAGGTTGTCGAAGTGACTCAGCAGTGAAAACAGGTTTGAGTTATGAATATAAAGATACATGCTGATACATGCTAAAGCCTACAGATCCCAGTGCAGCTGCTTCAACTTGTGTTTCACTTTATTCATAAAACGAGAAAGAACTCTCTTAACAATTTAGGACAAGCAGAGGTCCTGTTTCTTTGTATATTAACTTCAAAAGTAAAATTGTTTAACCAAGATGAGCTCAAAATCCACAGAACCAGCCTGAAAATGACAAAGATCTGAAAAGATTCCATGAGTTTCAATGGAGCACAGCCGTGTAGTGGTTAGGCACTGGTCAGAGCTGGCAAATACTATGTTCTGATTGGCCTATTTGCGTTTGAGAGCGGCGCTTAGCAAAGGATCAATGGGGAACTATTTTCTGTTAAACATAGTTGTCAAAAACTCAACCTTTTCATATGCAATTTTACTATACTATAAGCATTAAAAATTCTATATCATTTACCTCCACTGCATTTGGTTGGCAGCAGTTTTACCATTAGTATTTTCTACACTTAAAACCAACCATTCTGTGTGTATGTTTTGAGTTTTTGTATAATTTGGGCGAAAAGATCCTTTAATATTGCAAATAGAGGGAATGCTGCAAAATTCATTCAGGCAGGCAGCTTCAGCTGTGCCACATGACACTATTCGTTGTGACACCTACAGTGCACTTCACACATACACACACAGTGAGGTGTTCCATTCAGTCTGTCACATGAACTTGCTCATACTCCCTGCAAACGCTGCTCAAAATACCAACCGCTGCCTCTACGGCTGCAGCCCATCCTTCACCTCCACCACAGCATTTTTGTAGCTGTCTAATCTTGAGTTCCACCTGGGGAAGATTTGCCCTCGTCACTTCCTTCTTTCTAATATAGAGTGTTAAATTATGCATTACAGGGAGCGGCAAATGAGACATAACAGAGAGTATCAATTGTAAAAATGTATAAATATATATATATATATATATATATATATATATATATATATATATAGAGAGAGAGAGAGAGAGAGAGAGAGAGAGAGAGAGAGAGTGGTGCTATTTCTCAGTAGAGCTTTCTAATCAAGTTTTAAAATGAAAAATATAATAGTTGGTTATGTAGCTACATGCACTGGGGCTCAATTAGATGAGATTAGCCTAAGATTCAGTAGTTATTTGCACATGATATAATTCTCAAAATGCGAGATTTTTTTTATTGTGAAATCAGTTTGTTATTTTCTCTCAAAAGTCACTGATCCTTGTCTTGCACTAACTAAAATACAAGCGTTCAGCTCTGTTTCTGTTCTCTCTGCTGCCTTTAACGTTGCCACAACAGTTCACCTCCTCTGCGCTCATCCAGCGTCCGGGACCTTGACTGGATCAGCACCACAGAGATAATCTTCAAGTTCAAAAGCTCACTGGCTTCAGCTCCTTTGTATCAATTTTCAAATATTAAATCCAAAAAAAGTGAGTCGCTAAAAATGTTAACACCTAAATTTGGAATTAACTTTAATCTCCTGTTGGTCTTGTGGGCCCGTAGCAAATCTCTGACTGCTTTGGAAAAGGCAGCAAGTTTTTCTGTCATGGCAAGACATTTCTGTGCATCTTTTCTACTGCATTCCTGACAAACTATAACTGTTGCACATTACAGATAGACTTCAGCTAGGGCGCTGGTAGCATTAGGGTACTTTGTTGTTTTCAGCCTATTCAGAATTAACTGTTGGTGATTAGATTAGCTTTAGGATGTGTTTAATAAGGGTAAAATCTAGTGTTGTAGTCAAGACCATACTAACTGAGACCAAGACTTGACCGAGACCAGAATGTGCCAAGACCAACACAAGACCAAGACTTTAAGCAGCTGGGACCGAGTCAAGACCAACCCTATTAAAATTTATTTGTATTCAAGGTTTCAAGGTGGCATTAAGAAGTTAAATATTTTCCCAGCCTTCTCAGTTAGCGCTGCCTTGCAGAACCCGCACTCAGCCGAGGGTTTTCTCCTGTGCGTTGTTTTGTTTACAAATTCTCTGTGATTAAAAAAAGCCAAACGTAGACAGATCAAAAAATCAAACTGTAAATGAATAAGCTGCATTTGAATGAGGAAGTTTTACATCTAATCACAGTCATTATGCTAACGTTTTTGGACCAAACAGTTATAGAAACTTTTTGAGAGGAACTGTCCACTGAGGAGTTCCTGGAGAACTAAACACCTTTAAAGGCTTTTTATCTGTTGGTATTCGCACCACAAATAGGAACTTCCTACGAAAGCTACATAAGCTGGCCAGCAGTTGGTACACTAACCTCAATTCTACGTGACTAACAACGTAACTTTAAAACAACAACAAAAGCAGGCTAACGTTACTGCATTACCGCTCCAGTATGTGGCGATAACGTACCATGAATCTCGTACTGAACGCCATTAAATCTCAGAGAAGATACAACGGCAAAACAACAGCAATCTCATTATGAGCTTTGGTTCGTAGTTTGTGTCATCTTGTTAATACAGCTGTTGGATTTTTAAAACGGTGGTTGCCGATGCTGGCTCCTGCATTCAACCAATCAACGTGCACTTACTCCACTATAGTTCCTCATGTGCAGCGTAAGTAACTACTCTGGATTTGAAGCTAAAGAAGTTCCTCTAAATGTAGTTCTAAGAACTGTAACAGTTCACAGTTTCTGTGGAGTGAACGAAATGAAATGAAAGATTCTTAGAACTAAGTTCCTAGAACGATGAAATGGTTCCTGCGGTCTGAAAACGCCTGATTAAATCTGTTGTGGTCTTGATTAAAAATCCCACGTCAGCTTTCTCTGAGACCGAGACAAGAACGAGTAAAAATGCGTTTGATTCTGAGATGAGATCGAGAACTTACCTAAGTGGTCTTGAGACCAGTCTTGAGATCATGACTGAACCCAAGTACTACAACACTGACGAGACCATCTCATAAGGAGTGTTACTGTGGTGAAGTTGCAAGTCTGAGGCAAGGAGATGTGAACTGTCTTCTGTAAATCACCCATTAAGAAAGGTTTGCCAGTGGATTCAAAAAGGTCTTGAAAAAGGAAAGATTGTGACTATTCATCTGGTTTCAACTCACTCTTTAAGACTATGACTGGCAAAAAACTATTCTAACATTGTCAACATTGTCCAAACATCATTTCTTGCATATGCTGTCAGTAATTATAAGTGTAATGTGCTCGCTGCAACACTGACTCCAGAATTTTAAAATATCTTTCAGCATATTTATTTTTGTAATACTATTAAAACTAGGTCTTGAGTCATCCAGAATTGAGGTTATAACTTTGTGCGTAAGGAGTAACCTCAAGCTTAATCCTGTAAACAAACGATGTTTACCAGCTTAGCCTGTTGAGGGGTGAGGAAGGAAGGTGAAGGCATTCCATTAAAGTCTGAGGTTGTACACATCCATCATTGTTTGGCCCTCTAAGGAGACATTAAAAATAGTAAAATAATTAAAAGGACAGGGTGACATTTGCATTTGTATTGAAGGGGAAAACAAGCGCTGCCTGAGCACACTGTGGTGACTAACACAAAACTGATGACGACAATGTTCCTCTCAAATGCCAAATCCTGGTCTCTTGCCCTCTCTCCTCTTCTTCTCACTTACTCATCACTCTCTTGATCTTCGTCTGTATCAGTTGTTTTTCTGACTCCCTCCCGCTGACATTCACCTCACCTGCACCTGTCTTCTCCTTGTTCCGTTACTCGCCTCTTTTTTTAATGCTCGCACCTTCTATCCTCACATCCAGCCTCTCCTCGTTCTCCCACCTCCCGCATGCAGCACCTCCTCTCTCAGCAGCGATGACAGCACACGCCCCCGTTGCCCCCACAGTCTGACAGAAGTTGCCACTATACAGCTCCAGCGCCGCCACGGGTGCCCTGTGACACTAGGAGGAGAGGTTGGCTAGCGTGAGACCTGATCGTAGGGGGGCGGGAGGGGCTGCAGAAGGCATGGCACTGCAAACATCTGACTAGCCAGAGAGTGAGCCGGGCCACTGCCCACTGGCCTTCGATCATGTGACACGCTGCAGCCCACATGTCAAAACACGAGCGTAGGCGGGACGTGTGTGTGCGTGTATATGGATGACATCCCATGTAGCCTGCAGGGGCAGATGAGTGTAGTGGAGAGTGAACCCGAGAGAGGAGTTGTGATGGAAGCACACAGCATCTCTTTGTTTTCAGACAGAAGAAAAAGTGAGGTATTCGCTCACTGCAGCCACACATACATCCATCTGCTTATTCAGCTGCTCTAAGTGATGCACTTTTCTATCCCATAGAGAACAGAAAGCAATATACACCAACATTCCTGCTTTAGTAACATCTGAAACTGCTCTTGCTGGATGTTGAACACAAACAGAAATACTGACGCACTCTGATTTGAGCAAAGGGCCAAACTCAACCAAATCATTCCCTCATTATCTGGGGATACTTAATCCAAGGGAGGCAGCAGAAAGGAATAAATATGGCATAGGAGAGTATGAAAGAGGCAAAAAAAGATGATGCATGGGGGAGTACGTGTAAGGGAAGGAATGCATGCAATACAGCTCATAGAAATGCACTTAAAATTGGGCTTCCTGCAACAACGACAAAGTTTTGAATGAAGGAAAGATCACAAAGACAATCCAGATGAGTCCGCATGGTCCTGTGTAACAGCTGGCATCATGCCTGCTTAATGGACTAATGTATGATGAACGGCGGAGGATCGCACAATACTACCACGACCCAACCTCATGGTGAATCACTTTCATTATTCCATCCACCGAACGCTCTCTCTCAAAAGCCCACTCATGCTGAGTCACACACAATAATGGAAACATATGGGAGAATTTATTTGCCTCTTTGAAAGCTGCATTACCAATATTTTTATATGATGAATGGCTTGAGGATTACATGCAATTTGGAAAAGGTTATTTGTAGTGATAAAATAATAGGGAATTATTGGCCCGACTCTATATTTCAAATGGAGCACCGAGAAGCATTTTATAGCTTGGAACTCGAGTGTAAGTAACTGCATTTTTAGTTCAGGTGAAACCATTTTAAAAGGGTGAACAACTAATCAAGTATAATTATATGCTGTTAGGTTTTCAAGTGGAGGTTGGCACAGGTACAGCAACATAAGCCAGCTTCATAATATTTACAGCTGAGACAACATATCCAATGAGGGCAATTAGGGGATACTCTAACATTAACATTATAAAATAAGTAGCCTGGGCCCAGACAAGGGGCTCTGCCCACTCCACTGAGTGGCCTTGATTCTCTTGGTCTAGCATTGCCTCCGCTTTGGCTGATACTGAGAGGAAGGGGATTAGATTTTATCTAACATTCCTCACTGGTCGTTGCCTTTTCAAATTTAATCTACAAGAACAGTCATTACATTGCCAGGGGAGCGTTTCGCCTACTGTGGAGCGTATGTGGAGAGAAGTCTGGCTAGGCGAGACAACCGAAATCCAAAAATGTCTCCAGAAATTGTTTGATAATCACATAGATGTTGTGATATTGTGCTGTGATTGATATTCTGACCCACCATTCATCGTGGAAAGAGACAAACGTTTTTCTCTTGAAACCGCATCACATTATAATCGTGAGTAGACACGGGACAGCTGGACCTACTTCCTGCTTCTCGCTGCCGAGGACAGACGCGTCTCCCGACGGCAGAGCTGCTTGAAGCATCGGCACAAACAGACAGATAGTGGCTTCTTTTCCACATAGAGGCTGAATTCAGCATTTTTAAAACTCATATGAAAGATACCGGTCCTGTAACACGGCTTTGTCAGTAGAAATGTTGGATATTTCTCGACAGACAGCTTAGTCCTTACCGTGGCTCCCCACCCCTGGCGCTCATTGGATAATTGCTTTTTTAACCGGGAGAATGACAATTTCACAGTGCAATGCCACACCAAGAGGATCAATTCCACTCAGTGGAGTGGGCGGAGTCACTGGTCTGGGCACAGGCTTTAAAATAATAGCTCACCCACCAGAGTGGACAAAAGCTATATCAGATTTATTCTCCTTTTAATCCCATTGGGTGTGCCATGTTTGCCTTACTGGGTTTATGAAGGATGAGGTTCAGACAGGGATTAGTTTTTCCCATATGTGGGAATTCACAGCATCACCACGTGCATCAAGCAGCTGCATTACCTGTTCAACCAACTTTCTTCAGCGTACAGCATCAGACGGGGAGTCAAGCGCAAACACCAAAGCCTCAAAAATAAAGAATTTTCACCAGCAATACTATTCTGTCCTCACAGATTAATAATGTATTACTTAGACAAATACTGACGCAACTACTGGCTCCATACAAAAGAGGTTCAGAAATAGAAATGTCTCCACGTCACTTAAACAAGAACATGAACTTTTCCTTGTTGACTAGAATCCAGAGCGACACAATTGAGAAACTCACGTTTCTTTAATGCTGCAGATGTGTTGTCTGTGTTTACAGTACAGTACCTACAGGCTTGCTTGCACTACCGACCCTGAGTGCTCATTTATGTTTTATGCCATGCACTGTACCCACTCCATAGTTGTGAGGGACTGTGGGTCAACAATTCCTTATATGGTGCAAAAGCACAAATTTAAATGCAGTATAAATGCTGTATGCTGTGGTTCTTTTGATCATTCCCTCTTGCAGTGGACCATTAATGTGTTTGTTCATCAATAATTCTTTGATTATACAGAAAAGGTACTCTTGTTCTATAAATTCCCCCTCCTTTCTATTGTCTGTGTATTTGAAACCTTCTGTGCTTAATTTGTCACAGGGAGCCACAAACTGCAAGCAAACAATCAATTGGACAGTTTTGGAAGTTTGCCAAGGTTGCAATTGTGTTGAATTTTCAATTACTTTTTTATTTTATTTTCAGATTTTGCACTTCAGCTTCAGTTTTTCCAGATTTTTTTAGTTTTAATGTATTCAGTTGTAATTTCACTGTTGTTATACCGTCTTTTTTCATGTTTGACTGCCTGCCTTGTTAACTGATCAGGAACCTTGTTGAAAACAAGTGTTTTCACTTTAACATACAGTATTATCTCTTACATTCACTGTCTTCTTTCGTGGGTTCCCAACCGATGCAGCATTTTCCAGGACCTGCACTTACAAAAATGTATCAAGAATTGCCATAAGTGTTGTAAAATGTATGTATTTGATTATAAAAGTAAATCAAAGCGACTTTCTTAATTTGCTGTAATGAGTAATGTTAACTTCATACAATTTGCACATAAAACTTTATGCGACTGTGATGTCTGTCCAAAATTCTTTGGATTTGTCCAAGTGCTGACAATGTGAACTTGAGAGATGTCTGTTTAATTTGTTTATTTTAATCATTACTCAGCATCTCCTCACATTAGATACATGGAGGCCTCTCATCTGCATTTCAGATGGCTTAGATGAAGCCGACATTTATAAAATCTCTCTCATAAACTGGTTTGGTTTCAACATGATGCATGCGATTGAAGGAGACAGAATGATAGAATTACTCTCAATGTTACGTTAACCTGAATGAAAAGAACTTATCATAAAAGAACACTTTTTATATTTTAATTTGGAAAATAAATTTGCATATCATGGCATTATTATGTTATATTTTTGGGCCCTACCAATATATCGATTTGCTGATATTATTAACTGATATTGGCCTATTGCGTATCCATATTGCCGTTTTCTGTTAGTCACTGCTCAGTGCACTAGGTTACATGATGTTATACAAATGTTATCCAGCCTCCACTTTAGTTTAACCCTGTCACAGGCACATTTGAGAGAATTTAAAACTCAAAATATTTTAACTATTTACTTATGCAGCTCCGGGTAACATCGAGGGGCACGGCGGGGTCAGTGCTGGAAATGTACTAGCCAGTGTGGTAATGACTGGAGGAACAGCCGCCTGAGTGTCTCAGTGGAAACATAAAACAATGCAGACAAGGTGACTTTCTCTCAGCCATCACCCAAACGTGGCTGCTTGTATGTGTGTGTGTATGTGTGTGTGTATCGTCAGAAGAAGAGAATGTAGAGTGGTCTGTTGGAATTTTTGAAAAGCACGTTTGAAGGTGCTCAACTGAGCTTGGCAACACATCACTACATTTACTAGATCTCCTCAAAACTGAAACACAGCCGGGACGAGTGCCAGCCTGAGACACGCCTGCATACTAATGTCCCTATAGTCAGCTTAAAAATATTATAAAGGCTGTTGAGATGCCACACAAATAAATTAGCATCTTCTTAAGCGATTCCAACTGCTGGTTGAAGTACACTTTTTGAATGTGCAAAAATAAATTAGCAAGGATTAAAAACTATTTCTACAACATTATTACTCCACCGTAGGCGTGTTTAAATGAATTCAGTAGTGTGATTATCTGTGCTAAATTTACAAGATTGTACAATGTTGTTTTGATCATTTAATAAGAAAAAATAACATTTAACACTAGAAATGCCATGACGGTCATTTTGACCATTTTCTCATTTATATGTCATGTCACTCTGTTGAATTAAAAATTACAGTGCTGTTGGTCTCTGACTTTTCCTTAAAATGTCTGTATTTTCATTTAAATGTCATTTATACGAATTGCACTGAAGGCAAACAAAATGTGATCATTTCTACCTATTTCATCCACAATCAGTCAAAATGACCTCCCAGACTTTGCCAAGGTTAAATTATTACTTTTTCATAGTGTGGCAGCTGCATCTTGGTTGCTCGGCAACTATCATTGTCTCTATCAAAAGTAAAACTTGAGACCATCTGCAAATTCCATTTACAGAGGCCACTTTTGCCCCTCAAAGCAGCGCAGCGAAGCTTGGAAGTGCAGCGGAGCAGAGCTCACCTGCATCAGTCGAGAGCGGATCTGGATGACCCGTCTCCGATGAAAGTGGGTGTTTTCTTCCTTGGCAAATCTTCAGATGTTATTTTGTTTTTTAAAAATATATCCTAACAAAATAATTGCATTACTCTCTATAATGGGTATTT
>JAQLOL010000010.1:5675891-5687000 GCA_029783665.1 Naso thynnoides
TGTCAACATATTTTAAATATCAGCTGTTTTAGACAAATTCAATTGTAATTTTTCAAAACAAAACAGGTAGAGTCATTTTACTCATAGTCATTTGTTCTCTCACGTATTAATATGACATTTATATGTCTGAAAGTCCAAGACAGAGACTTATTAACTGGTATTGTATTAAAATAAATTAAGCTGCTAGAGCTTAAAACAAAACAAGATATGTGTGTTTTGAAAGTTTTGAAAGTTGCACCTTAACCACTGAAACTAATCATTTGCTGTACACAATGTCAAGTGTTTCTAATTTCTTTCTACCCCATACAGGTATTAAATCACTGAAACATTTTTTTAAGGATGCGTTAAGAAGAGGAGAGTTTAACAATATGAAGCGATGAAGGTTGTGGTAGTAGTACCGGCAATAATTTAAAACTACTTTCACCTCCGTGTGTGTGGATATTGTTCTGCTTAACCCAAATGGTAAAAAATAAATGATCAATGCTTTCAATCTGAATAAGTACTGTAATTTTAATTGGTCAGTTCTGTCATGTGTTTTTTAGTTTTTTTTTCCCTGTTTGGAAGTCCAACATAAACATTTGTACCTTGAGAAAACGTTGGAAAACTTTGGACAGCTGAATGACATTTTCAAATTTATCTGCATTAGTGTGGACTAGGCTCGAGGCTCCCTTCAGGCTACTGACTCCAACAATCTAGTCAGTGTCACCTTCCCTGTGTTTTTCTGCTTGATTGTGTGTTCATGTGTGTCTGTAGCTGAAACTCCTCACTGGCCACTGATGGTCGAGTCTCTGCGGCGTGAGCGATGGGTTTTGGAGTGACAACAGGAGGGGGATGGTGTGAATTGCAGGAGTGAACGATGGAGGAATGGAGGGTGTTTGAAGAATGGGGGAAGGTGCCTGAGGTCCAATCCCATCAACTGAGGCAATTGTGCGGAGCAAATACTGAGGTGGAGGAGGAGAGGGTTGAGGATGAGTTTGCGAAGGAAAGAGAGGGAGGAAGACAGAGATGCGGTGACTGGAGTCCTATTACTAAGACTGGACAATTAAGAGCCGAAGGGATGCTTGGAAACTCAGAGGAGAGGGAGGGACTGAGGGAGAACATCTCAGAATCGTCCTTTATTGATCCTCAATTATCTAAGTGCAAGTTAGAAGAGAGTATGAAAATGGCAGCCACTACTTTACATTTATTTTGGTATAAAAGAAAATACTTGCTGCAAGACACTGTACTGACAGGAAAAGTTAACTATATTTATACAAATAAATGTAATTGATAATGTAAAGATTAATGGAGGGAAAAATAAACTCTTTACTATATAAGTAGATGAGAGCAAAGCTTCCCGGCCACGCCCCTGTTTGGGTGAAAACGAATCTTCCTTGTTGACTGGCGGTGAATTCAAAATATTCGATGCTGTTAATTTAATAGCCTTAAATAAGAACACCACATTTCTTTTGGGTCTTAGGAGCACATATACTAATGGCCAGCTAATCTACCTCTAACATAATATCTTTGTCGATCAATAATTGGCATCATTATTGAAAAAAGGAAGGAAATAGGGGTTGGTGAGTGTGCTTTCAACCTATGTCCATCAAACTCAATGGCCGGAAGTATCATATCCTGACACACAAGCACCTCACTGAATCTCCAGGTAATGTACTTCTGACATGTTTTCTGTAATTAAGACACTTATTTGCTGTTTTGGTGGAATGTGGCATCACTGTCAACTAACTGCTTAGCGGGTGTTTTAGCAAACTAGTACCTGCAGCTGTAACAAGTTAGTGTTCATAGTATTCTCATGATGTTTTTTTGCCATACAGTAATATGGCACAGAGCCACAGCTTATGGCCAGAACTATCATTAATAATCCTCTGCTGTTTGATTTTATTCACTTGTTGTTTATGACCAAGATGTCTGTGATTGTATACTATCAATAAAGACAATGGTAATAATTCCATCTTAAATATCAAAAAAATAAGGGGGGAAGCAACTGTATAATGCAAAAAGTTTGACGCTTTATAAATGCATCATTTACTGGACAGGCAGATGAACAAAAATATGGCATAATGTAATACATCCAGACCACTATCAGTAGTTAGTAGCAGTATTATAGTGGTCTGAGTGTATTACACTAAGACTTATTTGTGTTCATCTGCCTAATAAGCGCTGTGAAGGGTGCATTTTTAAGACATTAAACTTTTTTGCAAAGTAAAGTATATCATAACTCTGGGTTTTAATTGTTATATGATGTACACAACACAACACATCAACTTATAGGCATGATTCCACTGTATTTCTGTGTCTGGCGCCAGTGTCCAGATCTCTTTGTTTTCACCCAAAGGGAGGGGCGTGTCGTTCTGTCAGACGTTGCGTTGCTCTGATCTGTACAGTCTCATGTAATGACCTCTGTGTAACCTCTAGTTCCTGATTAGGAAACTGTTTCCTCTGCCACCCAAAGCTGGGTTAAAGTTATTTTAATTTAGACTATAACTAACAAAAAATCTAGTGACTAAGATTTAACTGGAACTAAAATACATTTGAATAAAAAGACTAAAGAACTAAATCAAGGTGCCAAAATGAACAATGCTGGAGATGTGATGTTACCCCTTACTGTGTACATTTGTGTCAGCTGTAAGATATAGGCTAAAGCTCTCCATTTGTGCTTCCAATCTGCATTAAATTAGCATCTCATCTATTAAGGAAGGAGCTAATTATGCAATCAGTGACTGAAACTGCCGTCTACACGTATCCTTTAGGTGAGGCACAGCTCAAAATGGTGCAGTAAAATCTAATAACATTTACAACAATTAAAAGGCTTCACAGGATTCCAAAGATTCAGAAGTTTTACTAGTCACATGCTCATTAGAATTCATAAATATATTACCCTCCTGAAGCAAGGCTGACCGACAAGTGTGACAAAAGAATACAAACTTAAAAAATCTAAAAAAGGAACTATGAGGAATTATAATTCAAGAGGAATGAGAGTGCAGTGCAAACACTGCAGTGTATATTCCCTTTCTGCAGAAAGCTTGATGCAATTTTTTTCAGTATTTTAGTTTCTTTATCATTTGGCTGGCTTAGTGTCTGCTGAGTCAGTCTAAAAATTATTAAGAGGATATTATTCATTTAAATTGTTAGGATTGCTCAGCCACAAAGTGTAGATGGTCAAGTATGATAATTAAAATTTAAAAGACTAAAAATAAGAAAAAGCCAAAACTCTGAATCCATCAGCACAAGAGAAAGAGATTCGAGGCACGTCCACGTCCACGTCCACGTCCATATGAAAAACGCCTAAAAAAAATAAGAATACTGATCAGCTTCCTGGCACAGCTCTGCTTTTACATTTTCATGACAACATTGATTCTTTTGTTGTCTGCTTTTAAGCCTCCATTGTGCGTTTGTGCTGTCACATATTGATTGAATTACTGTAAACTGCGCACACAGCGTTCACGAATCCTTGAGTGGCTTCCTCTTTTTAAATGACTGTAACTGTGGATTACGATATTATGGAGTCATCTGCGCTCTGCATTATTTCCGTCAACAATCAAACGATCTTTGACAGCGTGTCTCCCGAATGCCGACTATTGCATCAGCCTGACAGCTGCCACCACGAGCCAAAATGGGAAGTGACGGCAGTGAGCACTGTATCAGCTTTGTATTCTCCACTATTCTGCAGAGAAGTGCGTTGATGGACTTGCATCACTCCACGTCTGTGTGGGGTTTGTCTGACGCATTACATTTCAGCATAAAATTTGCTTTTTTGTTTGTGATTTAAATCATCTAATTACCTTAAGCTACACAGAATGGTTGTATCTGAATATTGTGTTTGACTACCTACACAATGAGCTGTGTTCAGTCACTGAGTAGTAAACAAACTGCCAAAAACGTCAATGCTTTATGTGTTTTTTTGTGCAAGTAGGCTTTGTGCATGTGTGTACACACGTGTGCCTGTTATGCTATAGTGTTTGGATTTGAGCGGAGGACTGCCGGCAGGCGGGGCCTTCCCTCGAGCCTGTCAGTCATCCAGAGTGGCACTGCCTTATTGGCTATTATCTCTCCTGTCAGAAGCCCGGCCGGGCCTCCACCTCACCACATCCATCTCTGTCAGTTCACATGCTGCCTGTGGACAGAGGCAAGGAGCATGAAGCTGCATGCTACTGTTATCATTAGTTTAGGTGACATTTGCTGTTTCAGCCCAAGACTCCATCAACAAATGTCATGTCTTATTCTCCATTTCAGCTGATTAAAAAAACAAAACAAAACAAAACAAAACTTTGGTTTAATGGCACTGGCGTTTACCTTAAAGGACCATACCAGTGTTACTACATGTCATTGTCCTTTGTCAGCATCAGCCACACAGGTTACATAAACCCCAGGCAATTTTTCCCAAAATAACTTTATGACTTTGAGATAATGTGTTTGTTCAGAAAGTACCTGAAATGTGTGACGTTACTTTAAAAGAACATCTGTGTCAAAATCGTCTTCACGGTAATATTCTTGCAAGTGTGATTTTTCCAGGTGTAATAACTTTTGTCTCAACACCTCCCCGCTTCCGTCTCTCTCTCACTCAGCAGTAAATAAACACCGACATTCTCTGTAAAGAGGTGAGGTACCTATATCACGCAACTTTCACATGTGTATAGTGTTTCTATACTCTGTTTCAACATGAATGGCAGTGAATAGGGTTTTAAAATGTAGTCTGCAGTCTAAAGTAAGTACACATTGTGGAAAATCTCCCCTCCCTCCTGCTTAGCTCTACCTGGATGGGCAATGCCTCACAGTCTAAATAAGGAGCCGGCTCACCTGTGGCAAATCTTTTTCCCTCCACATGAGAACAAAGGAGCTCATTCCTAGAGCATTCATAATAGCTTTGGTTGATTATTTGTTGTGGTAAGTTCGTGTAAAGTTATTTCTAGATTTCTGATCACTGTTTGATTGATTTGTTGTAAATTGTTTGATGGTTAATGTCTGAAAACTTGCTTTACAAATACACTGTTGCTTATAATTTTTTTTAAACAGGAATGATTATGTCTAGATTAAATTCTTATTTTTCTCTTTCTGTCACCAGCTCCACCAGTTCAAGTACAGTTCAAATGCAGTACATGCTGTCGGAAAATAAATTATTGTCAACTGGAGCCTGTTGTCTGGGCTCCTCTAACATGCCATTGAGTTGATTTAAGTCCTAAGACCAAACTGTTAAAAACCTTAAATATTTTTCCACACATGGTCAAATTTTAAATAACATTTGTAGAAGACGGGGGTGACCTATGCTAATGATGAGAACTCAAAAATAGACTGGTAAGGTCTGTTTACAGCTATTTTGTGTTTAAATTATGTGTTACTGTATACAACTGATTTGTCCTTATCACCCTTATCACCTGCTTGTCTGTTGTGCCTGATGAAGCATCAGTTTGTTCTATAACTGCTCGCCACCTACACATCCAGGAGCAGCAAGTACAAATAAGCAACTAACACATCCTTTTAACACTGTAAAGTCACACTGCAATAGCACACAAAGGAGCTTTAAAAGAGAAAATGTTATGTGTTACATACAATTACATCGAGCATAATGTGGTGAAATCTGCTCCCTGACTTAACTCATCCAAAAGGAGAAGTGGGAAGCTGCTGATCTGTCCCAGAAAGTTGAGGGGTGTTGATGTTTTCATAAAATATGACAACAGGCAATTAAAAAAATGACATTTCGTACGGTCCGATTGATCTTTGGTTTTGAGAAAGAATCAATGCTATTAAAATAATTGTACACATATCGAGTAATTTTGCGTTCAGTTACTGTGGATGCTTAGATAACAAAAAACAAAATGTGTTTAATCGTACCAAATGTGCCATTTTGGCGCCTATAACAGCACAATTTCCACATGGAGGTAAAGTTAGTACAGAGTTCTGACTGCACAGGATTGAGTCTAGTTGTAGTTTTAACTGTGACACTGAATTATAAGAGTGTGAGGTAGCTTAATAAATGTTGACCGAAAATATGAAACTGTTTCAATACCCGGAATTACATTATGGCTGCCTTGGAATCCTAACTGTCAGAACACTTGAGACCTGCATATTATAAACACTGCACTTTATATTGTAACCCACCATCATAAGATTAGGACAAATCGTTTGAAGCGAACTTGACCATATTTTTAAGACACACTGCACTGCACTGGTGCTGATATTTTAGAAATAATTTTATTGTTATACATATACATTGATTTAAAGACTTGACATAAATATCTCAACCCAATTCCCAGCAGAGCTAATAAACTAATAAGAGTGGGAGAGAGGGGAAGTCCCTCTCCTGCAATTGAAACAGATTAGCACACATTCCTAGCCGAAGCTGAGGCCATCTAATATTTATTAGCTCTATAACTTACTCTCCTGTGTGCTGCCAGTACATTCAGCTGCGTGCAGGCAGGCGAGGGGTTAAAAGGGGAGCAGCAGGGCCATAAAAAGGACAATGAAATAAACATGACTCACCGTGAAAGAGCCCTTAAAGCCAATATAATCTAGATGGTGATGACAGGCAGAGTGCCGAATGCAGTTAAGACAAGAACGCCCATCAGGCTTGAGCTTAGTTCTCGTCTTAGCCGCTAAACTCATGGATGGCCTTTAAAAATGGAAATGAAGCGCAATGCGTTTACGTTATTGTCTCTTCAGACGCTGTGAAAGTCAGTTTACGGTTCAATGAGAGATTTGGGATAAAAGATGACAATGACATATAGACCATATAGACTCTCTTTTAGAATTTACTAAAAGCATGTAGGACTCCAGTCTTTAATAAAGCTGCAACTCAGGGAAACATATTTAACACTGAGCTTTGCTAAATAAAGAAGAGAAAAAAATAACACTGCTGTAGCTTTAAATCCAGCTAGAATCAGTTGTAGCCTGTAGCCAAAACAATATGTGACTCTCACTGTGTGTGTGCATGTGTGTGTGTGTGAGTATGTGCATGTGTTTAAGTATGTGCAGGCATTTGCAACGATGTGCTCCTTTAAAGATAAGAGCAAAGATGGATTACTCTCACCTCTTCCGAGCTTTCTCATTTTAACCTTTATCTGCGAGGCTGATGCAAACTTCACACATGCAAATAAACAAGGTATGCTGATGTGATGAAAATGGAGTATCTGTACAGAACATGTCTTGGAATAAAGGCGCATATGTAAGAGGACAGGCACAGACACACATAATCTTGGTATATGCTGCCGACAAACAGCCACAGTCATGACACAATTCAAAGAAGCACACACTCATGCACTTGCACATCATCACGTGGCAGCAACACTGACGCTAGAGGCTAGGCCACCGTGTGCCTGGATGGGTTTTTTCTTCTTCTTTTTCACTCTAGATGCTGCCCAATTCACCTCTCTCCATTCTTTTTCCTCCCAATTCTGCAAAACAAAGTGTATGTTTTCTCAAAGAGTGTGCACACGGCTGCAGGGGATGGATGGATGGATGGATGGATGGGGTTAAAGCCTTGCCCTCACTCCCAAAGCCTGGCTTGGTTAAACCAAACTCAGAAGCTCCAGCATTCCCTTGCCGCCTCGCAGCTTTCTTAAATTAGTGGAGAGGATCCACAGCTTCTCCAGATTGAAGCAGGCACCAACTGAGATGTCTGTAATTTCACAGAGTCATCTGGACAATCATGAGTCTGTCGCATTAAGTTCAATTTGTAGCGCATGTGTTTCAGGTTCTGTTGAAGGGGAGGCCACTAAGCGCATGCCAGGATCATGCATGTGCGTGTACAAAACAAGTGAATATGTGTGGGTGTGTCTTATGACAAACAAATGCCAGCTGCTTTCCAAATCCTGTTTGGCTGCAATCAAATCTACTGATCCTGACACGCTGAGGTAAATACAGAATTACTGTCATTGAGAAAAGTGGTATTTACTATTTGTGGAGCGAGGTCTGCCCACAGTTACTATAAATATGCTAATCCAAGCTTGTTAGAGTTGCACCACTGACTGCTTGGCTGGCTGGTAAAGGGAACTGCAAGGGTTTTTCCTTGCAGCAAGCATGTGCACACACATAGAGGCAACATGTGAGATGGTGTACGGGACAGATTAAGGCATTTTAAGCTTCCACCCCGCAAAGCTGTCTCTAATAGGAGTTAAGTTTATGGATACAAAGATATGTGTTAAAGCTTACAGATCACATCAACTTGTGTTTCAATTAATTCATAACCCAAGCAAGGACTCTTGCAATGACTGATAACCCGTTTAGGACAACGTTAAAAGTAAAGTTGTGTGTTTTTGTCGGGTTCGAGTTTAGGTCACAACGTTGCAGATTGTTATGAGTTGCTAGTTTCAGACTTAAGCCATAAAATGGGTTTCCATCAGCCTGTTTTTATGCGCATTTTCAATCTGCGCATAAAAATGCCTGAATGGAAACACAGAAAATTTGAAAAAACTCTGAAATATTGCAAAGAAATCTTTACACTTGAGGGAGCTGGAAAAGTTGGCGTATCGACAAAGGACATATGCAAATAAGTGCAATGGAAACATAGAGAAATAAAGGATGAAAATGAGAAATTCTGTGACTTAAATGTCACTCCAGTGACAGTAGTCCTCTGCGCTGGAGAAACAATGGCAGCAGCTGCAGACAAAAACACAAGTTATGTGTGGACTGATGGAGAAACTTTGACATTTCTTGACTTAGTTCAAGAAACAAACATAAATGCCATATTAGATGGAAAGCAGCAACTGTGGTAAATGACACCTGACTGGAAAATGCTGCGCCACCTTCTGCTTATCTCAATGAATTTACTCCTAATATTTGCGTTAAGAGTAGTGGATGGAAACACACATAAATGCGCATTTTCTTTTGGTGAATTTCTAAAACTTTGGTCAAAATGTGCCATATATTTTAATGGACACCCAGCTACTGACGTTAGCTTAGCTAGCTAGGCTTGCTAGGGCTCTTAATAGCTATAAGTAACTAAAATTAACTGGCTAACATCTAGTTGCAACAACGTATTATGGCCTCACTGTTTATTCAAGATTTACTGAAGCAGACATAATGTTTGCTGCGCTTGTTAAAGAGTGAGGGGTTAACAGTGAATGAAGACGCCAAAACAGTTTTATCCACAGCACAGTGTTACACTTATCAGCATTTATTTCAGTAAGAAAAAGAACATACATCTCCTTCAAACCTAAACAAATAATGAGCATCACTTTCAAAAATGCCCCAGCCACAGCGTTAACACCCAACATTTTACCACAACTAACTTGAAATTCACAAAACCACTCTGAAAGATGTAGAAAATCCCCCCCAAAATTGCATGAGTTTCTATGGAGAACACTCTTTTAAGGTCTAATAAGATCTAAAATTGTTGGCCAACTGGTTGGACTCCACAGCTGGCAAATGCTTTTCTCTGACTGGCCTATTTGTGTTTGAGATAGAGCTTAGTGAAGGGTGACTTTACAGAGTAAAAACTTGCCTACACATGCCAACTCACACACAATGAGACGCGACTGAAATTCTTGTCCACAAAATCAAAAATGCACAGGTATAATACCAAAGATGACTTCATGTGAAATGAAACACACACATACACACAGACACATGCTGTCAGTCTGCCGTCTAGCTTGGAAGTCAATAACATTATCCCTTCTCCACTTCGGCGACAGTTATTAGTTTGGAGAGCCAAACGGCTCTCCTCAATGACACTCCAGAGATGAAGGGATAAATCATCACACTGAAAGGATGAGTGTGTGGAGGAGTGCAAAAGAATAGTAATGAGGATAAGAATCACACAGACAGAGAAATATACACTCAGGCACAGACTCAGAGACAATTGAGTCAGTGTGGTATGACTGTTAAGTTTTTGTGAACAAGTCCTTCAGAACGCGTGGACTGACATTCAGCTTCACAAATCTGCTTCTTTCTGGGCGCTGCACCAAGTCCCTCTCTTTCACCTTCCCCTCCGTCTCACTCACTCTCCATCTCCCTCCCCTTTTTCTGTATCACATAGAGAAAAGGTGCTTTACTTGGCCTGGTTCTCTAAAAGCATCCCTTTTGTTACTTTCTGGCACTTGCTTTCTCCCCCCCGCCACTAACTCCCCTCTCCATTTCACCCTGCTCTCACTCCACTGGGACGCTTCTAAATACAGGGAGAGGAACAAATGCCAGAAGGCTTACAGCTCGTTAGATAACACACAGGCAAACACCTCATGGACTTATGTGGCCTATTTCCATTGTGCTATAATGACATCATATCAACATATTTATGCTGGTTCTTTGAGTGAGAAACTCGTGATTTTGTCCACAAAAAAACTTCTAATAAAATAGCTTTTTCAAAGTTATTTGTCAGTAAGTTTCTTGAGTTTTTGTGTCAAAAAAGTTTGAGTCACAGTGACTTTAGACCAACACTTTGACTGAAGACAAAACATTTTTTTTAAAGTCAAACTCAAATTATGTTTTGGTAAGGGGAAAAGACTAGACTGTCAAAAGTCAGCCCTGAGTTTTGACTGTCTGGTCATTTGCACTCACTGTAACTATCCCATGACAGAATGCTAACAATAGCCACAACCCCTCTCACTAAATAGTGTGGAAGCTGACGCTGATTGTGCAGGTTCCACACAATAATTTACAATAAATTCAGTCTAGTTTGAATTATTACTAAAATTAGCTGGCTAGGCTAACTTGCTTCCAATTTCTGAGAGAAAGCTAGTTAGCTTAGCTTCTTAGCCTTGACTTTTCGACTGGAAAACAAATGCTGAATGTTATCAAGGGACAGATGTGCAATGAAGGTTTGTAGAAAAAGGGGGGGAATAGCCTCTTATATCAACATCAAAGCTGATACACAGGTGTCACATGTTCAGTTCAGCGGCCAACCAGGTGCCTGCAGCTGCTTTTACGAATATTACCCAAAACATCATAACTTTGTCATTGTAGTTTATATTTTCCAACATAATTAGAAAAGAAAATTCAAATTTTAAGGACAACTGTCTATATGCATGTCCCATTCTTCTCAAACCAGGAAGCAACACACATCTGTGAGATTAAAAAACAACACACATGCAACAGTCGCGTGTGTGTGTGTGTGTGTGTGTGTGTGTGTGTGTGTGTGTGTGTGTGTGTGTGTGTGTGTTTTTTCTGTGTGTGTTTCTG
>JAQLOL010000010.1:5695227-5710968 GCA_029783665.1 Naso thynnoides
CAACAGCGGATGGTTTGTCTTGCTCAAGGACACATCAGCAAAGTGGAATAAGGCAATGAGGATCCAGCTCTTGCATGATAAGGACAGATGACCCTTCTTCTCCTTAAAATGAAGATATTAGAGGTCTTGACCTTACAATGGAAACACGGCTTTTCGTCCCAATAATCAAAATGAAATATTTCAAATGTATTCCAAAAAACACTTGACCTGGCCTCAGCTATGGTGACCTAACCTGACCTAACCCCGAACAGCTGTCGGGATTGGTCAGTATGGACTGCAGCTCATCTGAAGTGAGCTTTATTGAAATGCAAATGTCTAAACAGGATGAAGAGCTCCTTAACATGTTTTTATTTGGTTAGTTTCAGATTCAGATTTCCGATAGATTTATTTAAAACAGAGACAGTACATATTAATGAGCATTTGCATGTATATATGTAATATTATAGCCAGTGGCTAAAAAAAAAACAAAAAAAAACAATAATAAAAAAAGTACAATATGCAAACAAACAAATGATAAACAATAAACAAGTTGCTCATGACAGACCACAACTTGAGGACCATAGGAAATTAGGTGTTAAGTGCTACAGTGCTTAAGTGCCATGATATTAAAGTGCTAGTGTGATTGCACATCACCCAGTTAATGTGCTAATTATATTGCACATTTCCGATTGCACAAGTTTGTAAAGTGATAGAGTTAGCTAAAATCTTGATGGTCTATTGAGTCGAGCCAACTGTGGCTGAATGTTGGCAAACTCGGCCGGGTTCTAGCACCAAAAACCACAACAAATGTTCATTTTAGCGCATAAATGGCTCCGAAAGCAGGATTTGTGGTGATTTTTGGATAGATTTTGACTCATAATCAACTCCAGTTACAGTAGCATCACTTTGGTCAGTTTTGGGCTGGAGTTGGGAGCTGCTATCAGACCAGACATGGAACCTTTGGATAAATCACAGCAGACAGCGTTTGGCTGCTTCCTGATGTCTGGGCCAAGATTCCCTTTACTGTTTGCCAGTTATTGCTTCCAGTCTGATCAGCAACTTGATTTTCAAACCCAACATGAAACATTTCAACTAGACTTTATACATTAAAATAGAAAATAACAGATATCTGCATATGAAGGAAGATAAAAGAATAGCTTATACAAAGCAAAATCATCATCAGACGATGGTGAATTTGTTCTGCGACTGTATCAGCCTTGTCCACACGCAATCAGACCTTTCTCAAACGTGACTGGACAGTACTACAAACTGACTACAAATGGACACCAGATACTCAAATCTTCTCCCTTGCCTACAAATTCTGCATTCATTTGCTGATCTGTTTATGGAGATTAGAATCAGACGTGCATATTTGATCTGATTCTGAGGCCATATGCATCAATAGGCCTGAGTAGCTGCGCGCACATGCTCAAACCCTTGAGGGACAGGTGACAGATGACAGGACAGGTGCTGGACACCAAAAAAATTAATGAAAATACAACAGAAAAGCACTCGCACATTGAAATAACTGCTCCTGTTGTATTTTTCATGAGCAGCATTTAAAATTAAAATGAAAAAAACACAGGTGTTCTTCGGGGAAAAACAGAAAAAGGCGATATAAGCCTTGTTACTAGGCAGGATTTAGAATCCGTGTTGAGCGGAAATATTTTGGCCTCCAAGAAAATGACAAATAAGCACTAATAATTTTGGCATGCAGCTTTACCATCATGTAATCAGGCCAGAAACAGGAAAATACAAGAAAAGGCAACAGCATGGCGATAAAATTAAAAGCAGCAGGACGCTGACATCACATACATTAACGGCAACCACTTGCATTATCACTCCTGACAGGCTAAGAGCAACATTTAGCATTTGCATAGATTCCCTGTGAGGATTGTTTTCCAACACGCCGCCCTCCTCATTGAATTCAGCTTCAAACCTGTGAATCTAGTGTGCGCTAAGCCCTTACACTGATCGCTGATGCGGTGGGCGTGCTGTCAATATTGGCCCATTCACTGTGAGTGAGCAAATCTCCCCTTGACATGGCCAGCCATGCGAGTAATAGCTAGGATTAAGATAGGAAGGTACACACATGAATATACAAAACACAGTATGGCGCGGGCGGATCTGAGGCAGCAGCCGGGGGGAAATTACCGCGGCCTCAGATGTGCTGCGAGCACAGAAACGAGATTGACTGGGAGCTCGGACATGAAAAGACTCATTCACTGTCGGTGACCCTGATGACGAATGACACTTTTACATTTGGTGCTATTGTGAGTCTATCAAGGTAATTTGGACTGTTGTGCAGTTTCACATGAACTCAGTGTGAAAGGATCGAAAATCATGCAGCTGATTATACGTCCTTAATGACACACAGACAGTGTGTGTGTGTGTGTGTGTGTGTGTGTGTGTGCAGCTGTAGGCGATAATGTAAATGTGTTATTTTGCTGCAAACAAGGTCAGCTGCCTCACCGTAGCCGCCGTTGCCGTAGCTCCATACAAGACGTGTTGTTCCGGCACTCATTGCTCCTGTTTTGTGCCAAGTCATCTCTTAAGATACATCCTCACACGCTGGTTCTGCAGAGAACTAATGCGAGGATCTGTTGTCTACCGTTGCAAGGCGCTCTTTAATAATTTAGAAGTTGTTTGGGCTATTTTTGATTCATTCTTTTGTTCAGGTTTTCGCTGCTTGAACTCTCCAGAACACTCTTAAAGGGACAGCTGCAGTTTTTCAACTTTTCTCCAAATCCAGCTGATTTTAGTGACTTGGACAGTGATGGAAGGGAGGAAGAAGAGCCACTTGGTTTGGAATGAGGCCGTATATGTTCAAGCCGCGCTCTACAGCTGGCTGTGCTGCTGAGACGCCGGCTCAGCATATGTGATGCAGAGGGGCGGAAGAGAAATACTCGAGGAAGAATTTTATTGGACGCAAAATTAATATGCGCTCCGAGTGCAGGATGAGTCAACAACATTTTTAAAATGTTTTCCAGGAAATGCTTAACTTTTAAATAAAATTAATCAAAGCTGCAAAATTATTTACGTGTCATTGTTGGGCCACACATTGTCCTATAGGCAAGGATAAGAGCAACGCATATTTGACTAAAAAAATGAATAAATAAAAATTGATTTTCAGTTTTTAGGGAACTTTAAAACACAAAGCAGGAGTCAGAATGCAAAAACTGTGACTGATGCAGCAGGTGTGAAATGTGCTGCACACTCTAGGGCCTGAATGATTTGGGATTTTCGGGGCCGATGCCGAAACAGATCTAGGGGTGCAAGAAAATTCTGATATCCGACATTAGCTAATTTTAAATACATGACATCAGCTAAATGTGGCGATCAAATACTTGTGACAAAGTTATGTAATAAAGGCAGGATATCTTACATTTAACAAACTTTATTCCAAACATCAGTGCACTGGACAGAAAACGCTTCACTTATTAGTTATTGAATAACAGACTGCCCTCTGCTGGACAAACTATGTGATTACATCATTTTAAATCACTAGTCCAAGCATTTTTTCCGGCCTTAAAAAAACAGTTTTAATATCAGCACATAATGGAGAACGTACACACCAATACTGGCAGATTACATCCTGTAGATGTATGGTTCGGGTGCTTGTACATTCACATGAAAAGTTGTGCAAACACCAACAAATGCACACAAACATGAACAAAGCAGCAGCACGCCCACTTACACACACTGAGTTTGATCCTCGCATTAGAAAAGCGAAACTCTGACTGGAATGAAAGCTCCAAATAACCACAGCGGCTCCACTTTCCTCGTCCCACCTTATCATTTCCTGTGTCACGGACTAAATATGTGAGTTAATTCACGCCGTAATTGGACGCCTGACGCGGGGCTTTGTCCTCTGGCAGAATGTGACAAGCTCTTACAAAACGTCGCTTTCACTGGCCTTCAGAAGAGGTTGAGGGCCAGACGGAGACAGAACCAAATGAAACGGGAATCATAACCCACATTTTCCGCTGACACTGATGTGACATTACCTAACAGGCGGGAGGGGAGATAAAGGATGAGAGTGGGAGAGAGAAACTCTGGGAAAACTGACAGGGATTAGGCCCTATTTGTTTCACTTTTTGACTACTCCTCCCTGCTTGCTTGCAGGAGTGTGTGTGCAAATGGGTATTTCCGTCTCCCACTCATCATTGCCTAATTGGCACTTAACAGCTGCCCCTCATGGCCTCCTCACCGGCTGTGTTTCCGTTCGCTTTTCCCAGCGTAGGAAGCAGCAGCGCCGCATCAAACATCACCCAGCTGAGAGGGCACTTTCTCCTGCACCCATTTCTCCCCCTACCCCTTTCCCATTCCCTTCTCTTCCCTTGCGGGAAACTGTTTGCACCCCAGACAGCCCCGAGCGCTCATTATCGCTTCTCTCAGTCGGCCTGTCGCTCTGAAACCCACCCCTCCTCTTCCTCCTCCCCACTCTCTGCCTACCTCCACCTCCATCTTCTCCCCCCGGCTCTTCCCCTAGCAGCACGAAGACGACGTTGGGGATGCTGAAGATGTTCTGCATCCAGGCTCTGAGCCAAAAGAGACAGTGCATACGGCAGACATATGGCCACGTTTTCAAAATCTTATCTTTATTTAACCAGGCCCATCAATCATGACCAAATTTCCTCCTCTGCGCTGATGACCGGGCAAAAGGCACATTGGAGGACAGATGTTGGGGGAAAATATGTGCGTTATGTTTCCTATAAGCATAAAGGTTAGAATAAAACTCAGCTGAGGCAATTTGAACAGGAAGGAAACACACCATTTGTGTAAATGATATGTTCAAACACATCAGGGCATTCGGATGTCATATTACACCAAATGAGGCAAAATAAAGCAAAGCAAGGAAGCGACACTCGTAGTCCCTCGGTTGCAGGAGGATAATGGATACAGAGACGAGCTGGGGTGTGTTTCTGCAAACATCAGCTTCTGTTTTCAATGCAAATCGACTTGCATTTGGTAGCTCAGGTTATTATGTTAAAGCGAAATGATCTCTTCTTTTCAAAACAAGTAAAACTGCCTTGCAGAAATAACAACCCAGTATCAAGGCAAATTTAATGGATAGGATTTGTGTGCATGGCCACGAATTTTCTACTCTTCCTTTCCATGACATTTGAAACAACTCTTCCTGTACACAGATTGGACAGATTAAACTTTGTGACTATTTGGCAAACTGTTGTTTTCACTAATGCTAACAGGAACATACCAGTGTTCCTACATGTCATTGTCCTTCGTCAATTTCGGCCCCGTCGGTTGTATAAACCTGCCCATTTTCTCCTAAAATGGCTTTATCTATACTGTGTTTGTATGCATGTTGTCCATATTCAATAAATATCACAGAAAGCAGCGAAAATGTGTGACAATATTGGTTAAAAAAAACGTCCTTCGCCACGCTAATATTCCAGGTAGGAAGGCAGCACTTGAAAGGAACTATTTTTTCAGGCATAATAACTTTTGTGAATGTGGTACCTGGCTCTTCTCTCTCTCTCACTCAGTGATTTTTCACCAAATAAACGCAGACGTTCTCTTTAGAAGGGTGAACTACATATACCTAGCAACTGTCACATTTACTGTAGTGTTTCTATACCCTGATTCAACATGAATGGCAGTGAATGGGCTTTAAAAATGCAGTCTGACATCTAAAGTAAACACATGGTCACATTTTAGCATCATTTGTAGAGGATAGGGGAATCTGTGCTAATGGGCAGAAGTGAAAAATACTCAATACTCAACCAAAGTAATGTTGTTGCCTAAACGTCGTCGCAGACAGGTTGCAAACCCTGCAAAGACATGTGGTGCTGCCACGACAAATAACGAAAGTCACGCTAAATATCATGAAAAACGTGGAAAATTTATGTCCATGCACACTTTTTGTGCCTTTTTAACAGTCTGCTGTTATTTTAATGCACATCTTTGCAGACATGGCATGAGAGAAAGTTGATGGAGGCGGAAAAACTCCAAAATACTTTGTTAATTTCATGTACATTTTATCCTCACTTGAGATCACTTTAGACGGATTCACCGCTTTCGAATAAGTTCTGACGTAGTGAAGATTGAGCTAACATGACTCATCGGCTGTTTCCTCTCTGAGAGAAGAAGAAGAAGAGGCTGTTATCGCTGTCAGAGGCTTCCTGGATATTAGCATAATGCATGAAAAAAAGCACAAAATGACACTTTGCTAAGCCCGTTTTTATGATCAAAACCAGTCAAGGAAAAGCAGCTAATTCACATTTTAAAATTTTCCTTAAAATCACGTGATAAATAAATTAAAGCACACCAACTGTGGTGGAAATAAACCCCAGGATTTCACATTTTTTGCAGTACTCCAAACAACTTCATCACCAAACTGAATGTCTTTTTTTTTGCTGGAAAACTCCCCCCCACATGCTCGGCAAAAGTTCCTGGGACAAAGCTTGAAAAATGTTCAAGTTCCAGTCAAGTAAATACTACAGTAAGAAAAAATGCTGTTATGAAGTTTTAACCCTGCCAATGTCGGCTAACCATATTAGCATTCCCACATGGGGGAAGGCTGTGAGTTGGAATAAAAATGGGCTGGTTCAGTGAGCACAGGGAGTCGAGGTCCCATTCGTCTTGTCCTGTTTAAATACACTAGTTAACTCCTGCCAACAGGGAAGCCATTCAGCAAAAGGCCAAGGGCATCTGTCATGTGTTCGGCACATTGATATTGTCCCCTTCCATATCCTCCTTTCCCCCTTCTCTTCCTCTCTTTTCCTCCGTCATTCCCCTCTCTTTGTTTATCTCCGCTTCTCGCCGTCACTCTCCCACTCTCCCTGTCTCTCTCTCCCACCACCTCTCCTCCCGCTTTTGATGAAAGGAGTGAATATGCAGGGAACTGACATGATTAGCAGCCTCATATCCCCGTGATGGATGGCGCCTGCTCCATTATTAATATAGTAAAAGCACCAACTGCCAGGTAAGAGCAATGTCAGCATCCACAATATAACGCTGTGTGCCCACGGATAATGGTGAGCACTTATTTTTATCTATGATATGCATGGGCTTCGGTCCGAGGAAGGAGAGGAAGTGGCGAGTACACGGTAGGGAGTGGGCACCAAGATGGGCATTTGGTTTTGCCAGTTCCTGGTGATGGCACCTGGTAGGTAAGCTGCAAAACAAAGCATTTGAGTAGCTTGACAAGTGAAGACAACGTGAATTAAACGTGTTTCTTTACAGGCAGTGTCGCCCTTACGACAGGCGGTTTAAAATGAAATGAATATGGCAAAAAAATGGGGGAAAAACTCATTAGATTGATACACAGCAACAATTAAAGTTGTTTTTAGTTTTGCTTGAACATTTTTAAACCGCTGTCAAAACTAGTTCCCCCTCTCATCTTGTGGTCAGGAGCCCTTGACGTGACTTTTTGACGCACTGGGACGGGAGACTTGCACTTGAGACTTGGACTTAAGTGGCACACATATTGACTTGAGACTTGACTCGGACTCGAGGCTTGGGACTCATGAACAATCTTTTCTTTTTTTGCTTTTTAGCAGTAACAAGCTCTGACAAACTAAATGTCATTTCCTTCTTAATGCACATGCGTCATCACCCATGCGCGATCTTTACTGCCATCTGTAACAGCACGTGCTTTGAATTCCTCAAATGTAGCTACGCCGTGTTCTAATGCAGCAGATGAACACTCACCGCCACCGTGCTGCAGGTCATGGCGGCTGCTCCTCCCAAAGACACGTGACCAAAACAATCCCAAGACACGTGGAGGTCAAGCTGCGGTTGCAAACACACATTGTACTCCAAGTTATATTTTTCTCTACATTTGGAACGATTATGTGTTGAGAAGCTTAAGGACTGTAGTACTCCAGGACCTCATAATTTTTTAAAAACTTTTCAGCCCCTCTGAGGAACTTTCGTTCTGTCTTGATTGAAACACACTGTGTGGACAAAAGTGTTGTCGCTTTCTTGTTAAGCCCTTATCTAACTTGCGCTCTTGATTTGAAAGAAAGTGAAAGGAACACATCACTTATTTACACAACACCAGTTCGTTCCATAGACGCAAAATACTGAAATTATCCAAAGAAAAGTAACATCTTGCTTCCAGCCAAAGATACAAAAAAGAGAGCAGCGGAGAGATCGTGATCGCAAACAACAAATTGTCTCTTCCGGTGCGTGTGCTGCAAAACATTTCTTAGCGTTTCCACTGACTGACGTGCAAAGGCATCATAAAAGACAGGACAGTGATCCCCATCGTCCTCGCTAGTGGTCTCATGTGCTGATGTAGGTAACATGTGAGGCATCAGTGTTAAATTTAGACCTTTCATAACCAGTTAAAAGTTCCTCATAGGGACTTTAGAAGACAAAATCTACATTTAATTTCATGTACGTACTGAAGTGAAACACGAAATATGTAGAGCTGACAATGCTGATGCATATCTTTATTACTTTAGTAAATTATTTCCACACAACAGCTGTAGGATGTAGCAACTTCATAAACACAGACTCCCCATCAGGGAGTGGCTTCTTTTAAGAAAACAAATTTGGGCCCTCCGAGGTTTTTATGCAAACTGCAGCGATTATAACAACTTGAGGAGGCACTAAATCAGGACAAGTTACACTTGGTGGGTTCTTAAACGTAGTTGTTTGTGGCCAAACATCTTTTTATTAAAGGGATTTCATATTTCTTTGCGAGAATGACATTCCTGCCATCATAGGGGAGGTTTTCAAAGAGAATTCAGACAATCACGTTGGGGAGATAACTCCAAGCTTTTTGCAGCAGCCCAAACCCAAGGCTTCACAATATCCTTGTGAATACAGAAAACCTTTGAGTTAAAATTCCTTCTATTTTGTCGGGATGCTAGCGTGACTCCTTGAAGGCACAGCAAATCATCCAATTTCAAACTAATTTTCAGACTGTTTGAGCAGTGATTCTGAGCGTGGCTCATCTAAAGAGCCACATTAAAGATGCGTAAAAACAACAGGATTCTTTTCGGGCAGCCACGTGGGGATGAACCAAACAGGACGCAGCCGTGCTGGATTGTTGTGTCTTCCTGGTTTTGTGTCAGCTGACCCGCCTCTGCCACACACGCGGCAGCCATCGATGTTTGCATGTATGTCTCCGTCGTGTGTTTTCCTTCTGCTGTCCTCAAGCTGAAAAAAAAACAACAACTCAAAATACAACAGAACAGAACAGGAGTACGTGGGTAAAGTAAAGCACAGATGAAGAGAGAAATAAAAGGAGATGGCAGATGTAAAGAGCATGGGTCTGGAATGAAAGCAGAGAGCAGCAGACAGAGGGAGGCAGGGAAAAGCGGAGAGAGACGGAGTGAGTTGTGTCAAATGGATAAATGTCAGCGGGAGCTTCATTGTCCGTCTGAGCCCAGCTCTCCCTCCCAAAATGCCATGTTTAAATCGCGTAGCCGGGGCCCTCGGCCAGTCTTCCCCTACCACTGTAATGAGATTACAGACCTCTCCAATGCTGCTTGTGTGTGTGTGTGTGTGGGGGGGGAGTTTTGTTAGGGAACATGTATTAAAATTAAGTAATTGATAAAGTACTGAAAATTTCTGCATACCCATCACTCAACATTGCAAAGTACTGAATGTGTTATTTCAGCACCACGGTCAGCGCTAACTAAGCACAACGTGAGCATTTCAGCACCATGGACAAGGCCACCCTCAGCTTATTCCAGCTGGACCACTGAGGAAGTTATCTTTTCAAAACTAAACGGACAAAACAATTACAAAAATAAATTGTTTCCTAGTTCATACTTTCAGCCATGGAAATAGTGATAATAGCAGCTGCAGTCAGCCAACAATTGTGCTTCCAGTGAATATGCAACAATGACTCTTAGATACTCGTAGATGCAATTGATGCCTTTCACTCAAATAACATGTGTGAACCCAGTGGAGGTGCTACAGAAAATCTAAGTGTTCACTAACATAAATAGGCTTCATACTCTGCTTCAGCCCATCTGGAGCAAAGTTTTGGATGAGATCACAACCCTACCCAGTCTTAATCAAGTCCTGCAAGCGCCTAAACATGAACATCCAAATAAGGCAACTAACTACCAATCTGTTTGCCACTAACAAATCATTACCTACCAATCTGTTTGCCACTGACGAATCACTGTGTAACACTTAACAGTAAGGTACACCAAATGTGGGCAGTTACTGAGGAACAAAACAGGAACAAGTGGGTAGTTAATGATTAGTTCCTCGTTCGTTCCTCAGTACCCGCCTACATTTTGTTTACCTTTTTGTAAAGTGTTACCCATGCTTGAGTTGTGAGAAGCATGTTTTGGGTTTAAAATTTAAAAAAAAGTCCTAATCATGTAAAATAAAACTCACTTACAAACTGAGAGGCTCTACTTATTCTGAAAACAACATACTGCGAGTTAGCTTTGGCACTGCTAAAAGCCATGAAGCAAAACTTGCACAAAGAAGCCTGAAAGCACAAGCATACATGTATCTGCATGTACATATATCATATGCATGGTGTATAGTACTGACTACAGCTTTTTCTGGCAGCCAGCTTGGCCTAAAGAGGTGAGGGCTGGAGGACTGGGTGCCCCTAGAGAGAGGGTCTCATCTTCTCTTTGAAGGCCTGCCAGCAAGGAGGCATTCCTGGCTCACTGGTCAATTATGCAAACGCTCTCATCCCATTCCACTTCCAACCTTCCAGCGGCCCTTGAGAGTAAAAAAACAGGGTAATGATCTCCTACACGGGGACTTGTTGTGTCACGTGCATCAATGCATTGGTGCTACCCCATGTGGCCGCATCCAGTGACTTCCCACGTACCCTCGCTCTCAATGCTAAGTCACGCTCAAAATGGCCGATGATTAACGCCATCTGCGGTGGGTGGGCACCATGCTAACATCCTGGAACAGAATGGATGGTGTATTCCAGGTCCATCTGTGCCTGTACATATAGATATGTACACAAAGGAGGTTCACAGACCTGCTTGTGTACTTGCATGCACTGTATGTGTACACTAAAATGCACACAACCAATAGAATACAGTTAAAACAGCAAGGGAGGGAGAGAAAAGGAGGCAAGGGGAGATAAGAGGAGAAACGCTGGCTGCTCCAGCCCTTACTGGTACCAAAGTGGTTTGGACCCCTTTTTCAATAAACCAACACTTCATGTTCCTGGCAGTCTTTCTTAGCAGATACACTAAGCAGCATATCTAAAACAGCAAGAGAGCAGGAGGATATTAATTAGCACAGTACGAGACGGGTCAGTTTGAAGAGGCACGGCTGCGCCCGGTGTTTGATGGGTTGTCATCGGGTCAGTAAAAAAAAAAAAAAAAACGCATTATATGGCCTCAGAAAAGTCAGATTGCTCCACCAGAGCAGAAAAAACACACAAGAAGTGCTTGAGTACATGCCGCAATTAATATGTCAGAAAGTTTTTTTAGAAATGCCATAATGGGTTTTTGTAATTGTGACTCACTGAGCTGATTTGAGTCACAATTAAACAACCTTGAGGCAAATGTGTTGTCTTTAAAGACACACACTTTCCCTTCGACAAATGAGTTAATGACTCTCATGTGTGTATGTCAGCACGGAGACAAAGCAGGTACTACATGAAAGGTAACATACTTACACCTTCTCTTACGCTTCAGGCCATCGCCATCCCTCCATAATTAATGTGACCATAGGCTTTTAGAGTTTATTATGCATAAGGGTTAAGGTGCTGGAAGATGTTTTATTTGAGTGACATAATAGCTCTAATGCTTCAGGCAAAGAGGAACAGGAGAATTATGCAGCTTTCAGAAGGACCGTTTGTCATCATCCGTTGTTTTCTCTCTCTTTGGTTGGCCTCCTCTGCTGTGTTTGTTTATTTCCTTCTTTTTTCCCCATTTTTCTTTTTTTTTTCTTTCTTTTTTTTTTTTTTTGCTCCCCCGTGCTAAAAGGAGACGAATCCATTTTTGTGCTTTAGTGTGTGGGAAAAATTCCAACAGCAAACGTTTTACAGCCCTCCCTTTTCATGGGAGCTAAGAGGAGCTCAGCTATTTTTGCTGCGGGGGAGACGAGGCGAGGCAAGTGGAAACGCGAGCTCGCTCACTCGATGTTTGGCTGCTGGTGGAGATGAGGAAGATGTAAAAAGATAAATGGCTTTGTTCTTTACAGACTCGCGGCAGTACAAAAACCCCTTTAATATTTACCTTTCTCCCCAAAAAATACAAGAGGAAGCAGTTTTCATTAAAGCATGTATGCTATGACAGCGCACATATGGATACTTGCAGAAAAAGCTTTGATTATACCCCAACAAACACAGACACCCTACACAAGGGGAGAGAGGATCATTCATAGAGAAACTGCAAGGGGAAGGAGGGGTGACAGAGCTCATTTATAAACAAAATGACAACCAGCTCCAGTGGAGGCAGAGCTGAAAGACAGCAGGAGGTGAGACCGAGATTGGAGAGGGACTGTGGGCTACTGGGAGGCTGTGGCTCCCCTCAGCATCTGGGTGAAGTTCATTAAGCAGCGGGGCTGTTGTGGAGAGACTTCATTACGAACCAGACCTAGAGCATGTGGGAACATCTGAGGCTGACGCACCAAGGTCACAGCTCATCCCAGGGGTCAGGGACTCTAAAAGGGGGACTGGAGATGATAATGATGAAACTGATGATGGCAATGATGATAGATTATGGACAGCATCACTTAACATCCTTTCACTGCTTTAGTTTCCTAATGTACCAGAACACAGTCATGTCCATACAGAGTCTGTGGCTAGTAACAAAAATCAAGTGTTCTCTGTCATAGGGTGCACATACAGAGAAATGTTTCATATCTCATTACCCACACATGCTATTATCTAACACAGCATCCAGGTGTGACATTGAATGTCACTGTATTTGTCTCATGTATATTATGAATGATGGCTGTGGAGCAGGAATCAGCCGTCTTTGTGAATAACCGACGTAGAAAATGTGGGAACCCACGGCAAATTTACAAGAGCAGATATGGTTGGAGAGAAACATGGCTATATCTGCAGTACATTAGATTTTTGTGCCGACAATATCCACAATATTCCCTTACAGCAACGAAAGCATTGCTTTTTAGCCATTATACGCTTACTCTAGGGAAGGCAACGGCAATCAGTCACCATAAACTTTGGTGCAAATGGCCATCATACCCATAGGATGAATCCTATAGACTTTTTTTTCTTTTCTTTTTTCTTTTTTAAAGGCCACCAGCAGGTCCAAGTTTTCCCTTATTCTTGAAAATACATCACTACCTACAGGATAGATTGTAAAAATGTGAAATAAGATGGTCAATAAGATGGTCACCATGGTAACGGCAATTTGTGTTGCAAACAATAGTTGCAATGTTTGAAAACAAAGCATTACCAGAGAGAGACTACCAAAAGATGCTTCTGGGTTGCATTGTGGGAAACGCAGGATATGTTTTAAAACCTCATCCATATGAGAGACTAAAAGTCAGGATATATTGGCCTCTGCTGCAGTATTTTTACCATTATTTTAATCTGTCTCTTCCCTAAAATTAACTTTACCTTTGACTTGTTAATTCATGTTTCATTGAATGCTGCCACTTTTATTTATGTTGGATTAGTGAAAAATCCAATTATTAATATTAATACCATAAATAAATACAGAAAAACTTTCATATCCAGCACACCTAATGCAGATGTAAAGGCAAAGAGACAAATATCTCGGAAAATGTCGATGTCTGCAGACTGTTATTCTAATTAAACAAACATTACTGTGTGAAATGAATTACAGCGCATTCCTTTGTAAGGATTTTGTTTGATCTAATAATGCGGTTTCTCATCCAGTCGTCAGTTTCATTCGGTCCCTGTGTCCCATTTGTTCTCTATCTGCTCTACTTTTCCCCTCCTGCCCCTGATCTCACCATGTGATCTATATGTGTCAAAGATGATTAATACAATGTCAGAAAGAAATAATGTTCCTTGAAATCATTAATCTTTGGTTTTTAACAATCGGTGACGTGCAGGTTATATGAGAGAGTCAGAGAATATAATACAGTGTAGCGTCGGTCCTACATGAATGAGAGTATCCATAAAGGCCTGTCAGATTAGGTGTGCCAATTCCTCAGTCTAGATTTATGATTATTATGGGCCGTGGAATGCTGGTGAATACAGCCTGCATGCAGATGAGGGGCCCAACACCGAGACGTCAGACCAGATCACACTCCATTAAGTTCCGCCCTGGAGTGTGAGCGCGGGTGTCTGCGTGCGTGATGGAAGGGAGCAATATTTCTATCTGGTCATGTGTATTTGGAGTACAGAGGGTGAGATGTTGTGTTGAAAGGTAGAAGGGTGCAGAGTGTGAAACATATTTTAGGGAGCATCTGGCTGAATGCGTCCTTTTTCTGGTCTTGCTATTACGTCCGGCTACGTTCTTTTTAGGCCTTAACACACGAGAAAATACGGCTTTTTTGCAGATGGGTTACGCACAAAAGTTACTTTACGTTGTATAGCAATGTTGTGTTAATAATACACATTTGATTATATAATGTAAATAATACAGTGCTTCTTGAAGGTCCAGGATGTAGGATTTAGTGGCATCTACTGGTAAAGTTGCAGGTTGCACCCTATTGAATATTCACCTGCACAACCTCATCTTTAAGCACAAAGAGGAACCTACAACGGCCGTGAAAATCACAAAAAAACAAAAACAAAAACAAAACAAAAAAACAATCATGAAAGGCCTCTTTAGAGCCAGTGTTTGGTTTGTCCACTCTGGGCTACTGTACAAATTATGGCCCAGCCGATATGTGATTTTTCGTGCTGAAGCCAAAAACAATGTAAGGCAGCGAGACAATTCTGATATGCGATGCTAGCTGATATTAATATCCACTGAATGTGGTTATCAAATACTTGTGACAAAGATATGGAATGGAGGCAGGATATCTTACATTTAAACAAACTTCATTTCAAACATCAGTGCACTGAACTGTAAACACTTAGTAATTCAATAATTGGGCTGTAACTAACGATTATTTTGATTATCGATTAAACTGCCGATTTTTTTTTTCAATTAATTAATGAATGGTTTATTCTATGAAATGTCAAAAAAGTGAAAGATGTTCATCTCAATTTTCCAGAGCCAAACGTGACGTCTTAAAATTGCTTCTTCTTTTTTTTGGTCCAAACAACAGGCCAAAACACAATAACTTCTAATTTATCATCAAACTCGGACTCAGCAGAAGAGGACCAACTAATGCTTTAGATTTAAAAGGCTTTTCTAAGGTATTGAGAACACAGCAATGTTTTTTGGTTTTTTTTAGATAGGAAAACTTACATACTTGGGATACTTGAGAATTAGTTTCAATTGTTATTTTATTAAATTGCATACACTTTAATTATATACTGTGGTCTAGACCTATTCAAGTGTCTTGAGACAATCTTGTGATTTGGCGTTATAGAAATAAAATTGACTTGACTCATGAACATTCCTGACATACCCTACATATAGATCCCCCTTTACCTACATACTGGACCATTAAATCATACTGGTTGTTGTCCATTCTTAATTTGTCACAGGAGGTGGTAGTAATACACCATATCGGTGGCCGCCCCATCATCAGAAAGAAAACAATAGTAAGTGAAATGGTTCTTTTTGTCTTTTTGTACAGTTATGGTTACGGACTCTCTGTCCACTTCCCTACATTTGTTTTTTGAGTGTAATTCATGTGCAAAAAATGGCATAATAACACAATAAACAGAGTCAAAAATGAATTTGAATTGCACAATTATATGTATTTTTTTATACAGATATTGTGATTATACTG
>JAQLOL010000010.1:5716057-5727010 GCA_029783665.1 Naso thynnoides
AGTTGTGTAAAATGATTACTCTCGCTATTCAGAGGTATCTACTGTAGCACTTTGCAGAAATGGGGTCAATTCAGCATGACTTCAGAATTATTACACAGAAAAAAGCCAAATTAAAAAGGCAATGAAACCAAAGATTCTTTTTTTAATTGCAACATCAATTAATTTTATGATTAGTTTTAGCTTATAATTCCAAATATTTCCCTGACATCACGACCTGTGTTTACTTGTGGTAATGTGAAGAACATCCCACGTACGTCCCAAAATTCAGTTCAACTTGGGCTGTTAACTCAGTTTGAGCAGCTACTCTGTATTAATACATCAGAAGAAGACAATTAATTGCATTCGCACTGGTGTAAATGCAAATATGTTTCCTCTTCAAAATGACTGGGATCACCAGCACAGGAACGACAGACTCCGCCTTTAACAATTTAAAATATAGTAAGATAATACAAAAAACATAAAATAAAGATGATATCTTGATAACACTTTTTATGAAGCCAATCTCTGTCATGCATTGTAACACATTATGAACTTAGACAATACATTCTAATGCATTATGAAAACACATTTTATTGCTTTATAGGTGGTTATGGTTTTGGTTTGGGTTTAGCACTATAGGCACATTATATCGCATTATAAGCATGTTCATAATGCATTATAGATAGTGATAAAGTGTTTTATCAATATCATTATTTGCAAGATATAGTTATGCACAGCTAGAGGGATTTGAAGTATTTATTAATTCACAGGATTTGTCAAAAACTGATTTCTATTGTGAGAAATATTTTTGTATGTTTTGTTTGTATTTTTACTATGTTCTGTACAATTGTGGGGAAGAGTGCTCGATTCTGATTGGCTACAAGGTGTTCAAATGTTCTTCACAAAGGACACCTTCTGAGCAGTTCCAGTCAAACTGTCTGTTCACCATTCTAAATGAATGCACTTGCTCAATGTGTATGCTCCCTCACTGCTCCACACAGACCTGTAGCTGTTGTCATCAGTCATGTCTTTGCACGTCAGGGGAATATCCAGGAATACAGTGGAATCAGCTTCTTATACGACTTTTTCTTGCGGTCGGCCCTATAATAATCGTTATGTTACAATTTATTTAGCACAGCTGTTTCTATTTCCCATTTTGTGCATTAACTATTTTTCGAAAAAGGCAAAAACCACTTCAAGTGAGCCTAATATTGGTTTTACAATCATTATCGTATATCAGCCAGCATGCCGATATTCGCCAATAAAGTAACCGATAAAACAACAGGCCGTGTCCTTGATTAAACGCCATGTTTCACATGTTCCCTGTGGACAGACGTTACGTTTAGTCACTTTGTCACTTGTGAAACAGGCCGAATTTGTATTGTTATGACTGTTTCAGGGAGAACATCATCCAGTTTGAAGTAGGATGCATTTTACTTGTTTTGTTTGTTTTACTTGTTATAATTTTAAGCTTTGTATTTGATGCCTGCATTTGCCATCAGGTTAACATGGTAAGAGTACACATGTATAATAATAGTGTATGTAAATTTCACCACAGAGGAGACTTGATGATCTCGGCAATTTGGTGTGGGGAAAAAAATCTGTATCCATAATCAGCCAGATGACTTGTAAAATACTGACATATTTGATATTGGCAAAAAAAAAAAAAAGGCAATATCATGCATTGCTACAGATAAACTTTTTTGCAAAATTGAGTAGTTTTTATTTTGATGTTTCCATTAAGCATTTCTAATGCAATATTTCAAAATGACCATCAAAATACATTGATGAAAACATGGCTAGTAACACAAGTGGTAAGAAGTGCAGAAGTGCCCCTCTGAACTTACTGATACATTGTATAACAGAAGTGAACATCTCACATAATGTTCACCCTTCAACTTGCTAATTCAGGTTTTGGCAAACAGTACACAGTGCCTGTCTTTTGTCAGAAATATCTGCGCTGTTTTTGGGCACAATAACATCACCGGTGACGGCTGATTCCACGGAGTCCAGTGAACACTTTGTTAGCAATTATGTCTAATGTCATCCATTATGTGTGTATATGTGATATGTGTATATGCCTACATCTAGTTATGAGCGATGACAGATACATACATGAATATATCTCTTTAAAACTGAATAATATTTGTACAATTCACTCAGTGTTAGTTACAACTTACAATATAATCAGGGAAAGTAAGAGTTATTGAGATAACAATTGGTGTAATTTTCATGGTGATAGCAGAACAAATGATCTTTCTTACTTTTCAGACATGCGCAAAACTGACACGTCCCCCTTTTAAACTTTGTCTTTCTTTTATTGCACTGAGAAAAAGGAGTGTTATGAGGCCAAATTTGTTCTTTACCTCGGCCTGAACTGTAGCGGATTTGGGCTTGAAGTATTTGAAGCATTTTTCTAAATGTAATAAGGAAAAAAAGGAGCATTTTTCAGCATTACAAGTCTTCAAGACAACAATTAATGTAGTTTTTTGGACTATTTTGCCTGAACCATAAATGTGCATTGTTTTTCACAATCAGTAGAAAAAAGTCAGCTTGTTAACAGTGTAAAAATTGTGCTGCAAATGATAAAAATCTTAAAATGACTGAATTATAACAGAGAAGTCCATAACACAACATTGCAAAACAGCTCACACACGGGTGACACTGTGGCTTGTTTATTGTGCAGTGCATCTGGTAAATATGTTGTCTTGCTTCCTCTTTGGATTGACATGTCAGATGTTTTCGCAGCTTGATCTTCAAGCTCCTTAAGATCACAGTGACACTATCAACTAGATCTCACAGGATTTAAGGCTAAAGATCCGTCCTCATCACGACCCTCCTCTAATCTGCGATGTTACTGTAGTCTGTGGTCTCCTTTTTACTCTGAGGATATCTTCAGCTCCTGAATACACTGAGGTGACACTGAGGATGGGTAACACAGGAATATTTAATCACTGCTGTTTGGATCTCTATGGAAAGACAGAGATGTCATGAATCATTCAGTGCAGACGAAAAAGATGGCAGTTATAAACTCCTGTCCAATCAATTTTGCTTTAAAAGTGAAATTTTGTCATCGAAACTTTGTTGTCAAGTGTCATTTGGCCAAATAAAGGTTAAATAGCAGTCAAATCAATGTAATTACCCTGTCGGGCCAGCTTGCCTAAACACACTAATGCTACAATTAATGGACAGGGATTGACAGATGGATTAGTGCTTTAAACAGACAGAGAGATTATTTCTCTAAGCATCCAGTTTCAAGGAGGAGAGAGGAGAGGGAAGGATATCCAAGTCCCAACAGAACTCTCTTCCCCCTTCGGCTGTTTTCAAGAGGGACACGCTGAGCGAAAACAGCCCACAATCAGACAGAGTGAGCGCTCTGAAGGAGAGGGACATAAGAAAGGGAAGGGTTGACTGCAGTATTACATCACCGCATTCACTGCCATACCTTCCTGCCTCTTGGCTGACATTTCACGAAGCAAGGTATCCAGGGTCAGAAATAATGTGTCAGTACCACAGCTGAACCATTACGATGCTTGAAAGGCAGTGATTATGTTCGCGAGCTAGCGAGACAAAAACACACAGGCCCAAACAATAAGCGGGAGGTCACCTTGATACAGCTGCCTGCCGGAGACAGCGCTCCAACGAGGAGAAAATGACTCAATTACAACCAGGCGCACAGCAGAGGACCGGGAAAAAGGGGGAAGCGATGGAGGGACACAGGCAGAAAGAAGAGGAAAACACAGATGTAGCATTTGTTAAGCTCCCACTGTTGATTACGCACATGCTTTGCTGCAGTACTGAGAAAAAAATCTGCAAACCAGATTAGTGGACTGTTCTCAGATAAGAAATAAAGTTATGAAAGCCTCAAAAATGACAGTTTATTTCTAGTTTAAATATCAGCAATACACTGGAAACACAAATTGCAACTGGAGTGAAATGAAAAAATAACAGAGCCATTTCAAAATTACAGCATCTTTGCATGCTTCAATACATGATGTTTTTCTACAACTATCAACAAGCCAAAAAATGATCATCGGCAAATATTTGAGGTTACATATTGTTATTGCCGAGAATCCATTAGTTTTCCACAAGCTGACCCGAGGGCTTTAAAGGCAGACAGGATTAAGTGCAGAGAGTTTTGGAATTAGATTTCCTATTCTGCCTCAGTTAGCAGGGCTGCTGAGGAGTCGTTTGAAATGCAGTTTTTCTCGACCTAAATGGGACAACTTAAAAAAACAAAACCAAAAACAATGTGGAGGCCACATTTTAATATTAAATTTGAAATATCACTGAGGTTTTTCCTCCTTCTGCTTCACTAATGCCACTTCTCCTGTATCATCATGGACCGTTCAAATTTAAAGGTAAATCTACTGAAGATGTGTTTTATGACAGCAATTTCTATTTTTAATGTTTGGATTGAAAATTTACTGCAACAATAACTAAATTTTTAAATAACCTTACTGGTAAAAAAAATACTTTTCCTTCTTCCTTCTGCAGATACTTTCAATGCCAATGTAAATATAAAAACACATTAAATCAAAGATTTTCTCCACTAAAAAAGTTTTTAGGCACACTTTACTTAAAACATGCATCTAAAATAGTGCTGCATAATCATAGTTATAAGCAGAGTTAAGGTTAATCTTAACCATAACCACCTAATGCATAATTAGTGTGTTTATGTGTTATAATGCTTTATAGAGATAGGCTTTATAGAAAGTGTTACCAGTTTTTGTCCTCTAAAATGTGTGACCTTGACCATATTGTTCATCACGACAGAGGTGTTTTCGCTTTCCTCTACTGGAAGGGGAGACGTCTGAACATTTTCCCCCAAATAACAGATTCAAACGCCCCCAAAACAAACTGGGTTTGATCCATCACAAATTCAAATGCCAATCACGGGCAAAAAAACTCCCCTGAAATCTCCAGCTCAGATTAGACATGTCACCTCAGATAATAACCACTATCAAAAAGCTAACAAGCAACATAAACGAAACAACGAGGTGCTCCCCACATGATCCATTTTGATATGTCCGCTAGTTGTTGATTTTGGTGCACAACAGACCAGTTTGGAGATAAAATGTAAATATGCTTAAAAATCATCTCAAATATTTGTACTTTATTTACAGGAAAAGCCTGATGCCACCTAATGTGTGACCTTAACTATATTGTTAGTCACAGAATATTTTTCTTTTCTTCTACTGAAGGGGAAGATGCCTGCACACGTCCCCAAAATCTCAGATTCAAACAAACCCCAGACGAGTTGGATTTGGTTTGTCTTACATTAGAGAGCCAATCGCGGCAAAAAACATTAACCCTTGAGCTCAGAGTGGACATGTCAGTACAGAATGACAGTTTGTATTCACATGATCACGAATGTTGTTTCAGTCACAAGCAAACAAGCTAATAAACAACATAAACGAGGCATGCTAACTACATAAACCATTATAATTCATCCACTATTCAATTTTGGTGCATAACAGACACCTAATCAGAGTTTCAGTCTCTTTTTTTCTACTTTTTATGCAGGAAATCCATCTTAAACAAAATATTAATCATATCAGAAACGTGTCCAGGGGAGCTCTAAATATGCTTTAAAAGTATCTTAAATACATGTCTTTCCATTTCCAGGTAAAGCCAACTGATTGGCCCCAGCTTGGTGTCAGCAGCAAAGCAGCCATCTGACCCAAACAGCTTGTTGTAGAGGCTCCTCTTCCTCCTCCTCAAGCTCCAAAAGGCTGACATCTGACAGCCGTCAAGCTGAACTGACAGCATTGTCTCCTACATTGCCAGTGGCCTCAAATTTCTATCCACTGTGGAAAACAAGGATTTTCACAAAACTCAGAGCCTGGCAGAGGGCTGCTTAAACATTTTCACCAGACGATGCCCCGAGCCAGGAGTTCATCCTTCAGCAAACTCTGAGGAGGAAGACTGAAAGTGCTTGGGCTGTTTGTGTGACTGCTGATCTACAGTCAAACAGATTCACAACATCACAGCTTGGCACTGCAGCTTATTTCACTGCAGGATTTCACTACAGGTATGTGAAGTTGTACAGCATAAAGCCGAGAATGTGGAGTTTTTCGATCTTTCTTGACCTGGAATGATGCAGAAAATCCAGTTCACACCTTATTTCAAACAGACTCCACTATCCTAATACATTATTCACCTTTCACAACACTAATGACAGACCTCAGCCGATTCAAAACTTTATTTCTATATGGACTATCAAGAGAAAAAACGAGGAGCATGTTAAGCCCGTCCTGACCAGATTCACCAGCTTACAGATATTGCAAATTATCTATGATTGCATCATGCGCTCTCAGATCCTCCTTTGTCAATCAACACTTGTTCAAAGAAAAGTTAGGAATGCACAAATGTAACGTCAATCAATAGTTCAGCTTACTGATACTTATGATGAAGAGGAAGAAAAAGGCTGCACTGATAATATATCTGTTGAAGATTAATTGACAAATTAACTAAGAGTCTTTGGCTTTTTGCACACCTGTGCTCCCCAAAGCTGTTGATTCGAGTGAAGTCTGTCACTAATGCAAAAGACGGCTGCAGCCTGTAAAGACCTCTGACATCCTGAAAGAAGGCTTCAAAGTGACATCTTGACAGGGGTCCCATCTGCACACAAGACCTGAAAGTCACGATGGAAACTTTTTAAGGCGCCGCAGCCCTTCAGAGAGGAGACTACGCAGTACTTGGAAGAGAAAGTAGTTGCATCAAGCTTTGTCAGTGCCTGAGGAAGTCACGGCTCACCGCGCTGTCAAAGATTTAAAGGTTCTTCTACGATACTTCTGGCCATATTTAATGATTTGCTAAATTTATGCACTGAAGATTTTTACCAGGCAAAATGTCATCAACGGGAGTTTGTGTTTTTTTTCACACATTAAAGGTAAATTCAGAGCAATCCAAGCGCCAGTTTATATAAAAAATACATGAGATATTTAAAAAAAATAGATGAAACATCCCTTGTATTTGACTAGATTGATCATACTCAAATGGCACAGCTATTTGTTGCAACTTTTTTCAACCTTTGCACAAGACTGTTCGCTTTGTCTTTAAGAAGGGGAGGGGATCTATTACAGCAAAGTATGTAAGCACCGATGTGAGAGGAGAGGAGGCATATGGAAATAAAAACACTAAAGATGATTACATTAAAATAGGAAAAGTCATATAGTGTATTCCCCAGTCGCAGACACATCTTTTACAGACCACTACCAATTCTCAGTCCGAAAAAATAGATCTCCCATAAGAGCAAGAGGCATGTAGGCCAATATAAATAAAGCCTTTCCTGTGCCTGAGGCCGGCAAAGCCGGAGCAGCAACCAGCCAGGTCCTCTGCGGCTGCACACAAACACAGAGATATGAACATGTATGTGCGCTAACACACACAAATATGGAGTTTATTTATCAGCTGAGAGACTCAAGTATGTACACACTGCCCGTGTGTTTTACGAGAGTGAAAGATAAAGAAGTCTGCCGGACTGAGACTTTTCAGGGACAAACAAGGAGTGATTAAGCAAACTGAACCCACATGCATTTGTTTGGATTCGTGTCCCTGTGCATGCATGTGAGCCTGAACGCCTGAGTGATATTCTTGACGCTCATTCATGCTGCACACACGAATTTATCACGTTATGGTCGTTACAGCTGTGAGGACACAGGACACTAGATGTGGGACATCATTCACATTTCCACATCGAACAGGCTAAATGCAACACTGTGGATTCAGTCTCTAAAGTTTGTCAGTGTGTGTCTGAGTGTTTAAATAAATCAATTTCTTCCATAATGACTATATCACAAGAAAAACACATTATATTCAACACTTTTTACATAGAAATTAAAGTCAGTCTTTGTTTTTATTGTTTATAGTGACCTGATAGTTTCAGACTATCACGTTATCTATTTTAATTTTTACCACAATCAACTGTGATTGATGTTCATTTCAAGCATCTATGGAATAATATTAAATAATAGATGAAATCATTTTTCTAATCAATACACGAGCAGAGGAAGTGGTAGTGCTTTAGCCCCGAGCAGTGTCTGCAGGTCTTGTCAGGACACAACCTCTTTAAATAGATTCCCTTTTTGTGCCTAAGAGGCGAAACCAGGGCAATAAGTGACGCTGACCAAGATGAACATTTGGATTTCTGCAGCTGGACTGTGAGAGGACACTGTTTAAAGGCGCTATACGTAACATTTTTGACATCAATTTCAGTCGAATTTCTATAAGGAGGTCAAGAAGGCACCGTGTAGTGTATGTACAGAGTTGATGTTTAAATCATACTATGGAAGCACGAGAGTGAAGCGAATGAAACACATGAAAACTGTTCCGATATCGAGAGGTGAAGTCAGGACGCCTGGATAAAATCCATTAATCCAAACAGCGAGACCATATGGGCCCAGTACATTATGAACACTCACTCATATTGTGACCCATCAGTTAAGACTGATTCAAATGATTTGAAGCTGATTTGACCTCTTTTTTTTTTTTAATCGCACTTGAAAACAATAGAGTTTCAAGAAAATGTACTTCAGCAGGTTCTGAATGTTCCATAAAGCACCTTTAAGAGAGAGTTTATTATTATTATTTAGTAAATCAGGCTGAAACTGTAAACTGTAACATCCTTGGCTGATTATCAAAATGCTCTCATAAGTACCAAGTGGGCACATTTATAAGACTTTAAATTTGACATTGATGATTTATTTCTGTTAGAGTATGGAAGCTGTATACTGCAGAATAACTTGCTAATTGCTAATTTGCCCCATTCAAAAAAATGTTTTAAACAGCACCATGCCTGTATCAACTGCTTAACTCAAAACAGATTTTTATCATATTCAGGGGGAAATATGTGGGCTGGATAGTTTCGTTTTTCACGTCTTTAGTTTAGCCGGCTAGTATCCCGAGCTACGATGGACTTAACACTGGCCCTAAGCTAGAGCTGTGGCCCCATTCTGCCAGGAAAACCAATTACTTAGTGTTTCAAAGCCCTCCGAGTGCCCGAAAGGGGCCCATCATTTAACCATGAGACACTCCAACTTCACTCACTGCCGGCCTGTCAGCACTGGGTCAAGCCGACACACAAACACACGTGCAATTCCATGCAAACACACACACATAGGAAAAGCTTCATACAAGCACACACACACCATTAAAACACAGGGAAGTTGAATTTAGTGCCTGGAGAAAAGTGTTTTTACATCTAGAAGTAGTTTACCACTTAAAATACAACTAATAAAAAAATTATTATTTGCACCTCTGAGCTGGAGATCGTCTGTTTTTATACGGAGGACACAAAAATATCAGCAACATCGCCAGTAATCTACAAAGACAGGAAATGCAAGACCAAATATCCGCCATGAGAGGGGAATTATATATAGAGCAACTGGCCAAAAAAACGTACGGTGCTTTCTAAAACTGTATTTTCCAATTAATATTTAAGCAGCGTCAGACAGTGAGTCAGCGGCTAACAGAGTGACCTCTCAGCACCTCAGATAGGGTAAGCTTGAGACTGCTCAGTGTCCTCTTACCACCATCACCCACACACACGCGCCAACAGGTAAGCACATGGAAATGAACACTGATGCATGTGCACGCTCACACACACACACATACATGCAGTCACACGTCAGGTCTGTTGTACCAGACATGGTGTCATACATTACCCTTTACGGGAAGCCTCGTTTAGCTTGAAGAAGCTATTCTTGGTTCACGCTGTAATATATCTTTATCTGTGGCTCATCAACTATATTGTGAGCTTAAAAACCCTGTTGGCCTCCAGTATATTCAATATGCTCACTCTTTGTGTGTCCCGCTCTGTCTGTCTCTGCAGGTTAAGTTAATGAGTCTAACGAGAATAAAGACTGAAGGGGAGAGAGGAAAAGACAGAGCGGGAAGGAGAGAGGGGGGAAATGGGGAGAAGCAATCAGATGTGGCTGTGCCCAGCCCTTGGCAAAGACAAAGTGGAGCAATTATGCATGAAGGCTGTGACATTGACTGTGGCATCACCTCTTCTGCTGATCTGTTAAAAAGCAAACATACTCTATAATTCAGCAAGGCACTCACTCAGTCACACACACACAGACACATAAGCAGACACACATATCTCCCTGCTAAACATGTTCAAGGACACGGATGATCCCTCTCTGACAAGTTAACACGTATTCGCACGCGCTTGCGTCACTGGCTGGTGTGAGCGTTTCACAACCGGGGTCAGCAGAAGGTCACAGCTTGTTTCTTGCCCAGTGGGTGTGTAAGGAACTGTGAATGTGAAGAATTCCCTTAACGAGTCCATCACCTACTTTGAGACTCTCATCTCTCTCTAGACACACTCACACACACACACACACACACACACCTCCTGACAAAGTACACACCGGCACCCCTTGTCATCCTCCTCCACTGCTCCACTTGATGCTACACTGCATAGTAAAGGTGTCATGCTTGAAAGAGATATTGATCACACAAGAACGAGACTTCAGTGGCTCTGGTTTACACACTGGCTCGTAAACCTGTACACAGGCAGCGTCACATGTACTATCGCAGAATCACTCAGGACAGGAAAGTGGGAGTCTATAACAGCTGGAGGTGACAGAAAGCATCAATAATGGTCATAGGATTACTGGCTGCATTTCAAAAAGGCTTATTAAGGACATCAAAAATGCCATCGGGGAGGCTGTTACAGATAATAATTTCTATATTCTGGTGTATTCAAACTAGGATTTCATTTAAAGTTTTGACCATAACTTTTTTCACTTTGCGCCTAGATAATGTGCTGCCTAAACATTAAAGTGAACATGGACACATGTTAGTAGCATTGAACTGGCACTGTGCACTTTAGACTATGTGGCATTAATCATCCAAATAGGGCCTTAAGAATCTATGTTAGAAGCTCTGTTAGGCAGCATAGCATTACTCTTAGATGAATGCATCAGGTACCTAACATGTTCACAATGAAAATGTTAACTTTAT
>JAQLOL010000010.1:5727110-5739748 GCA_029783665.1 Naso thynnoides
TATATATATAACTACCATGTTCACTGCAGTATGTTTAAATTCATGTTTTAGGGTGCTAATATTTGCTATAATTAGCATTGACCACAAGGAAGGAGCAGAGTATGTCATTAGTTCTAAAGGTGTTTGATCATGCACCAAAGTATGGGATGAAATCATTTTCGACCTGATGGTGGCGGTAGTAGACGGGATCATCAAAGTTGTTCCAATTCATCCTGAGGGGGGCATTCATGTGTGTACCAAATTTAATGCTAATTCATTGCAACAATGTCAATACACTTCAATCTTAACCACAAGTGTCAACTCGCTGGTGACGCTCAAGGGAAAGTCAGAGGATCACGAGTTAAGTTAATGACAATCTAACCAATAGCAGTCAAGGTACTGCACTAAAAGCCCTCAAGGTGGCACTTAAGGAAAAGTAAGCAGAATAACTGATCCCCCCCGATCTAAGCAAAAAATGAGACAATTCAGTCTGGACATACAAAGTGAAGAGTTATAAGAAACAAAGCTTGAAAGCATGAGGTTTGGTATTTTCTTACTTTTTTTTTTGTTTGTTTGTTTTTCCAATGTGAGTAAATTGAATTAATGTGAGTTTGCAGGACTGTAGCAGTTTTTGAGTTAAGATTTTAGCCCTGATATTTCACTTGCTGACAATTTTTGGACAAAACGCATAGTATTTTGGAGACCAGAAAGACGTGTCAGAGGTACGTCCAGGTGAAAAACCTTGTAATGTGTGACCCCCCCTGTTGCTAATCACTCATGTATAGTGTGCAAACGATGCAAGACACACGATTTTAAGAGGGAAAGTTGTGTAGTGTAAACTGTAAAGCTAACCGACAATGTTGAAAGTCTTGTAGTGTGTGCTTGCTTTGATGTGCTTCATGAATATACAATATAAAAACTGCAAGCACATTAAATTAGGAGATGGTTCACTCTCATTCATGAAAATAAAAATTACACTGAAACAAAAATTACATCAGTATGTGACACAGGCAACCTCCTTCAAAAGACACTAATAATTATAGATTTACATAAATCAGCCCCTTCAACTTTAATGAATCTAACAGAGACTGATCAGACATTTAGTTCACAATCACAAAGACTTCCTGATGTTTCATCTTTCACATAAAAAGACTCACACCTGTCAAAGCCTGCAGTTGGGTCGAGACACGTTCCTGCAACAGAATGTGTCAGCTCAGCATATTTCCATGCAAACGATCATCCAATTACACGACTAATTATTATCTCTCGCAGATCTGTCAGGCTGAGCAAGTGCAGGGGTAGCGGAGATCAATAGAGTGTGTTAATCCGAGCAACTGGCACACGCACACGCACACATGCACACGGCTGAAAGGGAAGACGATGATCAAACGTTATCAAATGCCTCTGCGAGGCTCTCAGAGGACCTCCAGTCAGGCGCTGAGGCAATTGGGGTTAATGGGCGTGCTGCATGCTTTGAGATGTGCCTATAAGAATAAGAAGGTTGAATCCATTCACTGCTCAGCTACACCTATGTTTCAAAAAAAAGGAGAAAAGAGAGGAGATAAAAGAGGGAGAAGTTGTTTTGTTTACTTCAGGGAGGGTCAGGGCGAGGACTGAAATGGATTGGGAACAGGTAGTGCAGTGGAAGAGGGGACAGAGGACAGACGGAGGGCGAAGGAGGAGAGTGTTACAAACAGCACTGAACTTTAACTGAACTGGGAAAAATGAAAGAGAGACAGAGATGGAAAAAGGAATGGATAGATGATTCAGTAATGAGGGAAGAACTACTACTTTCTCTCTTTATAAAGGACGAGGCGAAGAGAAAGCGAGATGTGGAGGAAATGTAAAGCGAACTGATGACTGTCTGATAGTCAAACAAGAGGAATGGGGGAAGTGGGAGTGTGACTAATGGTTAAGGGTGAAAGAGTGACGAGAATGAGCCCAGGGGAAAAGGACAGAGGGATGAGAGAGAGGACAGACAATGGGGAAGAATGAAAAGGTTACAGGGAGTACAGGGCGAACAAAAGGAAGAGAGCAAAATCAGAAGCAGAAAAAGCAAACAAACAATCAAGAGAAAGACAATCACTGCAAGCTGAGAACATAAGAAACAAGAGGAGCTGAAGATTCACCGACAACTGAGCTTTAAAAAATAAACACATCAATATCACAGCTTTGCAGCAGAGGTCCTCTGATGTACTTGTTGTGCCAGTCCCCACATCATGCATTTATATCAGCACTTATTGATTTATAAGACAATATAATGTAATTGTATGAAGACAAATGACTGTTTAATACCTTAGAGTATTTGTCAGCTGTTCTAACTTGTCCTACATTTGTTTAAATACAACTGTGTTTTGCTATACTGTCATTCATTATTTGATAATGCACCAACCTCCACTTTTATGGATCAACAGAGTTATTTATTGATAAAAACCCTCTTCTGCATTACTTTGTGTTACAGGATGTTTATTAAATATTTATATACTCATTATAAATGTATAGTATGGTGTCGTTAAAATCTTTCCGCTACAGAAAATAATCCTGAATTGTATGTTTATTGCATCCTTTAAAGCAACATTAAGGCATTTTTTTGCTTTAAATTGACAGCTGAAAAATAATTTGTTCCTGCACAGACTTGTATTAAGGTAAATGGTGTTTCTGTCACTCTGCAGCCTTGATACAGATGTAAATGTGCGGCGGAGGATGTTGACAGAAACAGCTGAGAAGAGAAACAGATCGACCAAGCAAGCTACGGGGAAACGTTGGATTGGCTTTCAGCTGTTGGCGAGAGCTTCTCAAAGCAAAAGTCTTGCTAATTTTTTTTTCTTTGTTTGCTTGTTTTTGTGTTTAGACTGGTTAATTGTTAGCCATGTGTTAACAGCATATTTAGCCTGGCACGCTGCTGTTCTGTCTCGCCTGGGAAACTTCTACTGCTGCTTCGAGACAGAAGTTTTCAGGATGACAAGCAAAGTTATGCATGCTATGTTGAAATTTGTTTGCAGTTATAATATACATTACAATTGAAATTATTGTTACAGTAACAAGGGATTTATATGGGAGAGTGACGTAAGTTTCTGTTATCTACATAATATTGATTTATTAAACAAGGCGTATCCTGAACCTGACCTGACATAATATGGTACCAGCTTTTGATACTTGACTAACTTTAGTTTTTAATACTACAGGTGTATTTTGGTCACCACTCAGCACATCCCTGTCGACAGCAACCAAATTAAGACAGATCAATATCAACAGCTTACACTGCCATTGTTTGCATTGGGCACAAAAATAATCAAAAATAATTGCAGACCCAAACACTCACAATCTGCACTGCAGCAAATTTTTGTCTTTCTCGAGGGCGGACCAGCACAAATTTGCACACCCAGTTGAATATTAACAATGCACACAAACGGGCTCACAGAGAGCGCAGCGTCAGGAGCTGATCAGTGCTCGATTATCTCCCTTCAGTGCAGAGCACTCTAAGCAGAACCAAATCGGATGGCTTCATTAGCATATCATCTGCATAATGGCTCCACCACAGCAAGGGCATTTGCTTGCCACGTGGCTCCTACCATGTAACATCGAGATGAGGGGTTTCGTGAGGGACACTATTGCTCTTTAATTTCGGTTATAAGTAAATATATGCAAGGTCTTTTTTGGATCACATGACTGCCTTAGACATCTCAACTCCCCAGTTAATTGAGGGCACGATAAAAAAAAGAAAAAAAATTCAACTGAAGATAATTTCGCTCTATTGTGCAAAGTCGCTGCAGTTTCATGGCTGATACATCCAATTATAATCCTTTCTGCTGCACATTAAAGTACGAACACGTGGGCACGGATGTTTGTAAAGTGAATATTAATTGCCTGAATTTTTCTGCTTTAGCACAGTCAACATCCCCCTTTTGCAAATGACCTAAGGAGTGTTTGGTTAAAGAAACGGCTAATGCAAACACATGAAAAAACCCCAAAAAGATTTGATCATGAAATGTAGATATTTTCATTCTTTGTCTGATCACACAAGGAGACCACCGGGGTCCTCGCCAGCTTAGTGTTTTTTCTCTCCAGTTTGTCTCAGGGTAAAAAGTCATGCAATATTATCAAGGCTCTTAAAATATTTATTCCCTTCATAGGGTTTGCCATTAAAAGCTTTTCTCTCCTCACCTCAGAAAAGTCTGCCCTTGGCCGCCTCTTTCTTTTCACCATTTTCAACACCTCATATCACTTACTTCGTGCCTGTGATATTGATAAAAGCCACTGCCATTCTTTTCCATTAGCTCTTATTCTTTTGCTTATTATCCACAGCTGTTGCATTCATCATGGCTCACAGGTCAAAATTTTGCCAAGGTAGACAAAATACTTTTTCAAAGTGAGACAGACAGTGTGTCAAAACGTTTTTGTAGCAGACACGCTGCATGAGGGCTGCACTTCAACATATATAAATGTTTCAACACAAATGTGTGGAAATGACTTCCAAGTCAGAAAGAAGCAGCTATTACATCACACAAGAATGTTAGACTTCACATGAAAGCTTGGGAGGATTACTATGTCACAGATGAGAGGAGAAAAAAGTAGAACATAAACCACAAACGTTGGTAAAATCTGGGGCTCCTACACATTACTAACCTGGACCCAGACCAGAGACTCCACCCACTCCAGTGAGTGGACTTGCTTCCTTTGGCCTGGCATCGCCTCCACTTTGAGCAAATCTTAGAGGGAGGGATGATGTTTTTCTAACCCTTCCTCATCGGTCGTTGCCTGAATTAAATAATCACAGATGTTGTTATATTGTGTTGTGATTGAGATTCTGACTAACCATGCATTGTGGAAAGAGACAAACATTTTTCACTTAAAATCACATCACATTATCACCACGAGTGGACACAGGACAGCGGGACCTCCAGCGGTGCTTCCTGCCTCTCCCTGATGGGGACAGATGCTGTCTCCGACGGCAGGGCTGCACAAAGCATTTGTAAAAACAGACGAGTGGCAGCTTTTTTTTTTTCCACACTTAGGCTTAATGTGGCATTTTTTAAACTCATATCAAAGACACCAATGGTCCTTTGTTGGTTAAATGTTTGATATTTCTCGGCAAACAGCTCAGTCCTGCCCATGGCTCTATACCTCCGGCGCTCATCGGGGAATCACTTCTTCAAGAATCACGATTTCACAGCACGGGACATTCAAGTGGGCCAAGTCTTTGGTCTGGGCCCAGGCTAACATAGTACATCTTCCGTGAGGCCCTTTATATATGTTAATTGGCTACTGTATGTTTGATAATGTGTGACAATGTGTTGTAACTTGTGTATGTCTGGTGAAACAAGATGGTCATGTGGAAAAGAATTTCCCTACCAGGGACAAATAAAGTCTGAAGTCTAAAGTCTATATTATGCATAGTTAATATTAGCTGAACGTGTTTATCAAATACTTGTGGCAAAGGTCTGTAAAACAGGCAGGATATCTTACATTTTAATAAACTTTATTCCCAACATTGGTGCACTAAACAGTAAACTTATTAGTTATTAAATAACTGACTGCTTACTGCTGGACAAACTACATAATTGCACCATGTTAAATTACTAGTCAAGGCAATTTTTCCAACCTTAAAAAAAAAAAAAAAACAGTTTTAAATCGGGAAAACATATATGCCGATTCCAATACATCTTTGGTAGGCAAATGTTAGCTGATAATATCGGCAAACTGATAATATCAGTCAGGCCCTAATAATAATTATCATCAGAATATTAGCTACCTTGCAACATTATATGTTGATATCAAACCATTCTGACACACTTCGAGCAAGTTTTAATTGGCTGTTTCTTTTTTGGTGTACTGTCTGCGCTTATAATTAGGCCTACATGATTGCAGTTCAGTTGAAGTTCTCAGCATCAGTGCAGTGACTGCTTTTTGAGAGAAGTTATTTTTCTCCCAATCTTGGAATCTATTCGCTATCATCTTAAAATGATTTAGCCTCTAATGGCAACAATCAAAGACAGAAATATTATTCTGTAAATGTCAACAAGGTGGCAACTTCCATGTTCATCCTTGTTTCTTCAGGCAAGTCTCATTACTCAGCCACCATCTTGCCACACCCTCAGCCCATTATCAATTTCTCAGCTTCAAGAACAGGCCCATATAAATGAAAAGGAACGGAGCAATCTAAAAGTCATCAGGATGCAAAAACTGTACAAAATCGCCAGTCAAATTTGACAAACAATGATTAAAAAGTTTGGTGAATTTGCCCCAAAATAAAAAAAACATAGGCCACCTCATACAGGCAGAACCCAAAAGTACTAGAGCACAATCCACTTTTGGAGTTTGATTTAAGGTGCAAAGGACTAACGTTTCGACAAGGTTCCAATTCTGAGAGCACTGACCTCCATCTGTGGAGGGGCTGAAGCGCAAAAGACTCCCTCTATGAGGTTCAAAAATTGTTTTTCCCACAAGTTGTACTTTTATTACCCATATGTTAGGATTCACAACACAGACTTTCTTTTACAGCTCAATCTAGCCTGCAAACACAAACCAAGATCTGTTTTGCGGTTCGACTAATGGTTTTTTGGGGGAAGTGGTGAAAATGTGTCATATAACCATCAGTTCTGAAGTGGCTAACTTTTCTATTCAAAATGCTTTATGTGGTGTGTTTCCCTTCTGTATATCGTGCCTTTACCCACTGCAGAGAAAAAACTTCGACCAAATCAGACTGAAATCTGTTTCAAAAAAATTGGCAAACTAACACACACACACACAACCAAGGAAAATCAAAAGACTTCTTTTAAAAAGAACCTCTTCGGCAGAGGTAGCAAACAGAGAAGGGGACGGTGAATGAGAAAGAGAAAGAAAGAACAGGAAGAGGCAGCGGGCTCTGGCAGTGGTTGCTGCATTTCTTACCGTTCTGCTGCCATGTTTGTTTACTTTCTCTCTGGTGTGAACATCTATGCATGGCTGCAGCCATCACATCTACACATGTCACCCTTCTGCACAATCACACACAACATTCTGCACAAACACACACACACACACACACACACACACACACACACACACACACACACACACACACACACACAAACATTTTCCTAAGCCTTCCTGCACTCATACTTTGAGTCTCACAATACGGGCCTTCAAGCCACATCTTAACCTAGTTCTCTGCATAAATCCTACTCATAAGGTCTCAGGCACTTCACAAACAATACACAGCATTCCTCATTTTTTAACCTAATGTGTTCTCTCAGTGCACTGCTACTCCTACATGTGAACCAAACACTAACTGTAATTTTTTATTTTACTCAATTTATTTGTTTTTCCTGACAAGTGGGCCGTAATGATTCATGTTAAAATGCAACACTGGATGGTCAGCAAAAGCTCACAGGGTATAAAAGTGCTGTAAGAATGTTTCAGCTCTCATTCCTTACCATCATGATGAAGATGTATGCTTGTGTACGTGTGTAAACATATTTTCTATTTGCCACTGTGTTTAAGTTTGCCCAGCAGCAAATCCAATAATAATAGTACAAATATTCCAGGCAAATATATCAAATACTTCAGTAAGGAAGTGGTTTAACAAAGAGCAACATTCTTTTGGTGATAATCAGCAGTGCAAACAAAGATCGACAAATATGTTAGTTACATATTCACATGTTCTCTCTTTCTCTCTCACTCTATTCCGCCCGTTCTCTCTCTTCATCTCTGTTGCGTAACCACTGACGCACTCATGATCCGTGAAAAAGTGGGAATCAGTTTTGCTCGGTTGATCCCAGAGGTCAGCGGTAGAGAGAGAGAACAGAGGGAGAGGAAGTGAAGAGAGCGCAAAGGCTAAAGGAGAGTCAAAAATAAAAACGAAGGAGGGAAAGACAACCAATCTCCAGGTTGACATCTGTGAGTTAGTGTCTGGGTAAGAAATGTGCACTGCAGCTGACAATGTTGTGCGAACCTCTGCCTCGTTGTCTGGGGAACCAGAGATGCAGGAAATTGGCTCGGAGAAAGGGGACAAGAGAGAGCCGAGCATGACATGACAGTGAAATAATGTAACTGTAATGGAAAACGAAAAGCCAAATAACAGAGAGGAACAAGAGTGTGAAAAAGCAGATGGCAACACAAGACACATAAAGAGACTGAACATGGGTAGAAGTAAAGAAAATGCGAAAAACATGTAAAAGAAATTAGACACGAAGAGAAAATCAATACTTTGCTCAGGTTCTAGGAACAAATGTAATGAAAAAAATGCAAAGTCTACTAACACAACTTTAAACTACCAACAAAATTGCTTGTTATTTCCAGTATCCAGGCCCGATTCTAAACTATTGAGGCCCTGGCAGCGCCCGTTCCAGTGAGTGGAAAAAATGTTACTCCAGCCAATCGGTATCCCATCAGAAACAATGAGCTGCAGGAGGAAACCTGCAGGTGCAGGGGAGTACGGCCGTCTTTATAGCTCATATTTCCTGACTGCTTGAGTAGCAGCCGGTCAGTGCTGAAATCAATTTGACCAATGCCCTCAATTTTTAGCAATTTTGAAATCCGCTTCGAGGATTGCGGTGTAGTTTAAGACTGAGTAATGAGGAAAGGCAAAGTTAAACTCGATTTCAGGGTGAGCGTCTGGCCATTAATAGCCGTTTATCAACAGCACGTCCAACGTGCGCCAAGGCCAATAAGTGCCAGCTGGTGCTCTGAGTCCAACATGTCATTCATAACAGGAAAACCCACTTTCACAGCCTCTGTGAAACTGCGTAGATGCAAACAAACCAAACCTCTGATGACACACTGCCTGTGCCGATCTCATGCATTACCAAGGACAAGGAAGGATGAATGCCTCATTCTGAAACATGCAATCATGGGTCAGTAGGGTAAGGACTACATTTAGAGGAGAAATACTGATACTGACCATAAAATGCACTTCTGTTACAGCACTGAATCCTTTCAGAAACAAGACAGCTACTTCTTAAAAAAACCATGGGAGCTGCACCACAAGTTTTGCATTTGCAGCAATATTCTGTCCAACTATCAGCACTACATTTGTCTCAAAAGATTTTCTTATTACAAGACAGCTATTGAAAAAAATTCTGTTAACAATGTGGCCAAACTGTAGGTGCTTTGAGTTTTCTAAAGTAAAAAGACAGAATTGATTAATTAAAGGTATGGAAGCGAGGTACAAATATCTGCTCAGTTTGACTCTTTTTAATCTACTCCAATAAGACTTTTTCATTATTAGATTGGTGGTATCTGCACATGCAGTACAAAACACAAAGAATGACTAAAATCAATATCTATAATGTGCAACCTGCAGTGTAATTTCTGTCCCATCAGCGGCAGTGTTTACAATGAGAAGAGCTGGTTCAGATCAAACAAAAGGTTGTACCAAACGAATCAATGCATCATTTTTAAGCCACTGGCTAATTCTAAAGCTTTTACACGCAACAACTCTCCAAAAAAACCCATCAATTTATAGTAAAATTGTGTAATTATTTTCTCTTAAAGGGATAGTTCACCCAAAAATGAATATTTAGTTATTATCTACTCACCCTCAAGCTGATGAAAACTTGGTTGAAGTTTCTTATTCCACCAAACACTATTTGGAGTTTCACAGGAAAAAGGCATTGCAGTCATGTTTTAAACAACTGCAGTGGTGACTGGCGTTCAAACATAAAAAAATAATAATAATAAAACCATGAAAGGCGTAAACATGGCTCTTCCACAATAATCCAAGTGTCCTGAACCCTTGACACACCAAGTGACACCTGTTTTTAACCTCACTATAGGCTGGTCGACTGTAGAAACTCCAGCAGTGTTTTGTGCTCCGAAAATCTTAACCCCACCTTCTATTGGCCTGAGGCTGAGACGATGATGACTTAATTTTAAGTTCTGGATGAACTATCTCTGTAAAAGAACAGCTAAAATAAAGGTTGCTGGTACACTGACTCATACAATTGGTATGGTGCCTCAGCAATTCCCACTTAAACCTTGACCACCTGTGATATTATCCACCGCGGGATGTGCGTAAAACTATACAATACTAGTTCCACATTATAATCTATAATTTTGGTAAAACTAGATCATGGAGAATTTTTAGCTGTGACCAGCAGCTCTGTCAGTCTTTCCACAAAAATCCCCCACTCTTTGACAGCCACTAGGAGGCTGAAATTTGGCATGGAGGTCAAGTGTGTATGTGTACATGCCAATTGGTTAATGGGGGTGTGGCAATGGGAGTGGCCTATTGCAAAAAGATTTAGTGGAAAGGTTGGTCATGAGCCCAAGGACAGCTGATGAACTGTTCCGGCCAACTGACAAAGAGGGGTGGGGGGTCAGTGTTTAAAATGCTAGCTAGGGAGATTTGGACTGTCAGAAGGTTGAGGTTTCCAGGCCTGGGATGGGACGAAGCAGCATCAGATTGGGCAGGCGGGTGACTAAACCGAGCCCAGCAGCATTTACAGACATCATGAAAGAGGCAAAGACACAGAGGAGGATGTTTGCAGAGGAGGCTTAGGGGGAAAAGAGAAAGGCTGACTGAGCAAAAAGGCCAGAAAGAAATGAAACTGTACTTTAGTTAGTGCTTTCATCTCATTAACTGCCCAGATCGGCATATCCAGTATCACCACACAATGCTGTGTGGTACACTTAACACACGCACTTTGCAACAGAAAAAACACACTGGAATATCTACTACTTTACTTTTTTGCTTTCTGTATTTCGAGTTAAATAATATATGACCAACCACTATTGTTGAGGGGAAAGTATATCTGCAGCCCACTGCCATAAACTACCATGTCTAAAAACAATGCAATGGCAACTAGAGATGTCTTTGGTCAAGTACCAGCAAAGTCCAGTGACCTAACTGAAACCCTCTGGGGAGGATGGAAAAAGCTGTACATAAATCCAACTAAAGCCGAGCAGCATCTGTGGACAGGCAGTAAGCACTAGCACCCCACTCCCATCTTGAGCCTGACTGTGATGTTCGGCTCACGATGTCCACAGTACTTGGAGCGGGAAAAAACACAAGAAAGCGTAGGGAGGAAGAGAGAGAAAAGTGAGACAGGCTAACTAGAATACTGAGGCAGACAGAGATGAATAGCATGGGACAAAGGCAAGGAGGGAGACTGAGGGCGATGGAGTCAGAGTCAGAGGAGGGGTGACAGGCACGGAGTGAATATATAGAACAGAGAGAGGGAGAAAACGGAGAGGGTGTGACAGAGGCAGAAAGCAAAAATCTTGTCTGTGTGAACTTTGCGGCAGGACTTTGAGGGGATAATTAGGGAGAGTGACTCCAGAATTGGAGAATAAGTTCTCAGTCCTAAGCCTTCATGCAGGGGGATTAGACTCAGGCAGAACTCCTCAATCCTCCCGCCCACTCGCACTGCTTTCTAAAGTGGACTCGTCCCCTTTGCCAAGTTATGTCCAGGGCAACTATCAGGAGCGCTCTTTTCTCTGTCTATGCCTGGAGTGCAAACACTTTCATTATAGAATGAGATACCATGCTGTATCTCCTGCAGTAAGGCAGTGAGTGCAACAGCCTGCACTTGGCAGTTCCGCATTAATATCCAGAATGTAATGATGTACAGTATTTGTAATCACAAAACTCACATTTTGGTGAGACCATGTCAACAAAATTTCAAATTAACTCTGGACTGCATTATTGCCCCACTTTGTCTTCGTCCAGATTGCCCCATTGTGTCTGTTCAGTCACGTAAAATTCTTAGCCGGGCTGAGCTTTTGTTATGCACATAATAGATGCTTTTGTATTCACAGGAAAGCCATTAGGTAACGCCGGTAGCAAGACCTGCAGGCTGCAGCTTAGAGTCTCATCCCTGACCTTGGGCTAACTGTCATACCGTGATGAACACCATCCAGGTGTCTACTGAAAGCACATCATTGAGTAGACATGGGGGAGAAAATAATTATGTCACAAGTCAGCAAGAGCAGTACGGGCCTCCGTGAACAGGACGTCATGATCAGAGTGAGTTGGATGCTTTTGTTTGTCCTGTGTTAGCAGAAAATATGCTAAGCAACTGCTTTGCAAGCAGATACTAGCAGTGGATAAGTGGTTTCTGAGATTGGGACATAAAATATATTTAAATTAGGTATTCATTTTTAGCATTTTGAATATGCTAATCACTACATTACCTGGACCTACACTTACGGTTCTATCAAACGAAGACCGTGCATGTTCTACACCCAGCAGAAAACAAACACATTAAATACATGAACCCCCCTAAAACTGGTAATGTGATCGACGCTACGCACCACATATGATCATTGTACATACAACAGTTGATGTCTTCGGCTGCTTTTATAATTATGTGCCATATATAAACATTAAATTAGTGCACATAATTGCAATCAGTGTAAACATAAGCCATGTTAATCAGATCTGATTAACTGGATGACACATCTATAGTAGGAATGATCACATTTTAAAAGACAGCTGGTAAAAGAGGTCTTAGATTGATTTTTTGGGTCTCTACATTTATTTTACTTACAAACTGTCTGCACAGTTGTGTTATTCTTTTCCAAAGCAGAGACAGGTCAATTTCAGTGAACAATACCTTCTCACTCTGCGACCAGATGAACACAAGTAAAGGAAATATTTAAGAACAGGATGTTCCTACCTCTCAAATTTTAAAATACAGATACTGTATGTCTTTGCTGGAGTCTATTGCTAATACTCA
>JAQLOL010000010.1:5739848-5751068 GCA_029783665.1 Naso thynnoides
ATTTTAAATGCCATTTCAAAACTGAAACAATCCCTGTCCAGACGAGTGTTTTATCATTGTTTTCAAAGCAATTTCTGTCCCGACTAACTCAAACGAAAATGCATATCACATGACCATTTACATACATGTAATGTCTGTAAAATTACACTGCTGACATCACATGCATCATCACATGCACAGTGATTGCTTCCAGTCTTCCGATGGTGATTCATGTCACTGCAACTGTCATGCTCAATGGACAAATCAGTGTGGCAAAGAAAAAAAAAAAAACTAAGCTAAAAAACTGAAACTAAACAGCACAGTAGATATCGCTGTCAAGCATGAGTAAAAGACAGTCACTTTTTTTTATTTTATTGAGTTTTCTTTTAGCGGGTTTAAAGTTAGTACCACTCTTTTGGGGTCCTGTGATGTGCCTAGTGCATCTGTATAACACTCGGAGTGGAAACAGTCGGCCTTCAGAGGCTAAAGGCTTACACACGCTGTATCATCATCATGTTAAAAACAACTTTGGTGACATAATAATAAAATCGGTAGAAATATGAAACTGGGAGGACAAAAAAATCAGGAGTCTCCCAGGAAAAATCGGGAGGTTAGCAAGTATGACAACCTCTCCCAATTTTTACAACAGCAAAGTTTTCATCTTAGGCATTCTAAAATGCCAGATTAGTGTATTCGGTGCACGAGGTGGAAACATAAGAAAAGTTATGCATTTTAAAACAAAAACATAGCCATGCGAATGTAGTCTAATACACTGGACATACAGTATTTACGGGTTTGAACGCAGCATGTCGCTAACTAGAGCAATAGTTCTAACTAGAGCACAGCTCTTGGTCCACTGCCACGGTACTAAAAATGTTTGTATATCCTCGAGGTTATGCATCAAAAAAAGTTGCATCTCAGAGCCAAGAACAATTGGGGTCTCTCTGATTGAAAAGGACTAAAACTTTTTCGGTAGATTTCTTAGGATACACGAGGTATCAGTCCCAGTTTTTGAGGACAGAGATGACATAGTGCCCCATATTTTTCATGAGAAATATGTGGCCTCACAACACTGACACGCTCCCCTGGCCCCTTCATCTGCAGCACTTTGTCCTTTTCCGTCTTGTCGCTCTCTCCGCTTTCAACTCCTTCCCCCACTCTCTCAAGACACTTGGGTCTATTCTCTCGGCTGCTCTCCCCACTCTCTCCCACTTACCGTGCCCTCTGACCAATGTGCCATTTACAGTACATACACACATCTGCAGAGACATCGATCTAATAGCACAGGGACATGCTGTGAGGCACATTTGCGTTTTGCACATCATGATCCCAGTACCCATCAATAAGATGTCTTGTACCAGCTTATGTAACCTTAATATTGCCTTGGTAAGATGTCTGTGTGTTTTAAGAATCATCTCCTTTTATAACTTTTATGGTGGTTAAGCAATTTTGAGTAGCCACAAATCTGATCCTTTGAGTCATTCATTTTGCTAGCATATTTCCTTACAGGGACACAAGAGCCTGTTGCCTATCCAGGGAACAGTGATTTGTTAATACAGACGTAGAGGTAATTATTCACACTTATCATCACCCATAGGTGTCCCCAGACCGACTTATTTGCATGTTCCAGACAGATGGATGAAACTTCAACATCAAGGGAGGAAACCCCCATTGACTCGACATATAAGGGGTCAGAGCTGGGCCTCAAACCTGGGTCCTTCTTGATAAATTGCGCAACAACTGAACCACCTTGGGACACCTCACTACCCAGTGATCGGTCTCCGTCGACAGACAGAACACAGTGCGTGGTCTGATGAAGACTCTTTGGTTTTCATCAGACCATGGGAAACTCGCACAAGTCACATTTCAGTCAAAGGTCAGAAAATACAAAACTGACTTTTAAGTGATGCCAGTCCTGACAGACTGACAACTGTTTTCTAAGCAATTCCCCCTAACAGGTATTGTCCAATCACTGCTTTGCAACTGTAGTTAGACAGACCTGTCAAGCTTTGGATTTTTTGACACGAAGAAGTTCTGTGCATGAGGCTTCAGTGAGACCCCTGCCGTGGTATCCAAAGAGTTTGGAGGGTGCTGTCACTTTTTTTTTTTGCATTTAAGACATCAGAAATTACCAACAAGTGTAAGGAACAGATTCAAAAGTGTGTGCTTATCTGCTCTGACATATACTACAGATGTCATGTTTGGCTAACTAGCTTACTACCTACAGGGTAACATTAGCAGCACTGTCCTGCACTTTATTGGATTTCGGGGAGTTTACACTCCAGCGACCTCAGCAATATTAACCAAAATATCATTACATTTCCAGAAATGACTAGTTAGTTGTACAGCTACAAGTGGAAACATTCTGGCTTAAAAAGAATGAGCTGCAGTCCGTCTATCCATATCCATGCCTTTGCATATCTTGAGAGATGTTCATCTAATCTACATCACACTTGGCCGGTGTATTGCTGAGGACCCACAGAGGTGCAACGTGATATGTGGTGCATTTTAAACAAGCGACACTTTAAATAAACAAGCAAGTGGAGCTCTGCGCAGCAGCTGGGGCAGGGTTCCAGGGGACTAAGGACTGAACTGTGCATGTCTGCATCAACGTCCGACCGTGCGGGCCCGCTGCTCAAGATACATGAGAAGGGGAAACATCGACCTGCATATGTGAGTTTGCACGGCAGTCTGTGATAACGTTATACCAAAGCCATGTAAGACAAGGTTAGACCATTAATTTTAGATGTAAGTACATGCAAACAACCTTAAGAAAAACAGACAAAATTTTAAACTTTGCCTAAGATAGCTGTTAAACTAATGCAGCAACTACTGTTGGCTTGATTAGCACTGACAAGATATGCTAGGAGCATTTGTCACCTCAGCCAGTAAAATCAACGATCATGTGCTTGAGAAATCCCCTTTTATCTACCTGCCTGAGGTACTGACATGATTTTTCAAAAATAACTAACAATTTGGAGCACGAAAGATTTCTTGTTACATTCTAAACAGCATCATGCACTGCAAAATGACAGCAAGCCTGACAGGTGTAAGCACCAGTAACTCAGCGGGGCAAGTTCAGCAAGCAGTCAGTTGCACAATACAGCAAATATTAACAACTTGCACAATATTTTAGCCACTGCAGGCACCTTTTCCCCAAATGTTGATATCAGTCAAAACAAGTGTTAGAATTTACCGTTTTACTTCATCTAGATGAAACAGTCACACTTGCACGCACACAAACACACACGCATACAACATGCATGGCGGCAAGCCCAACTACACAGTGTATCACATGGCTTTGATAAATGAATAATGAGGATTGTCAATGCACGAAATCTAATTTGTATCATATCGTATATATCCTGTAATATACAGGCCACTGCTTCGACCTTAGACATAAAACTGCCACATCCATTTAAGCACTTACACACATACAAATGCATGCATATGTAGGCACAAATGCATACATGCTTCGCCCTCACAAAGACATCAATATTTCATTTATATTTACTGTTTGCAAAAACACTGAATAATCCATCATCGAGTTTACTCCCCTCACTCTCGTTATTTCATATTTAACTGTGAGAGTAAGTAAAATCATTTTGTTTCTGCAGCACTGACACCATATTACTTTCCATCGCCACTCATCTCTCCGCTCATTCACTCATCCTTCATGCAACAGTAAATGTGGGCCCTCGTTAGCTGGAGAGCATCAAGTCCCCTGATTTTTGCTTTTTCATTCAAACAACCAGACTAGCATATGCACACGTCTAATGAACATCTAATGAACACTCGTAATGAATGATTAACCAGTGGCAGCATGAGAGCAAACTCAACACACATACGCACAAGCGCAAATGCACACACACCGCTCTTGCAGCACAGATTAAAGTACAGTAGGGAAGAAGGGATTGCTGTACCTTTGTTTCTACCTACAGTTTTGTTTTGTTTTTTTGGAGCGGAGAAAGGATCCGTGGATATAAAAGAAGGAAGAGTGCCATCCAACGCAGACCACCAGAGAAAGACAGCAAAAAGTTGGAAAAGCTATTGTTAGTCTACAGTAAGACTTTACACTGCCAATTGACACATCCATGCAAAATGTTGACAATCATGCAAATGATGGAGAAATGGGAGAAGCGCACATACAAAGCACATAGGTCACACTTAACAAAGCATTTTATTTTTTCTACTTCTTTTTTGCTTGTCTTTTGGTGAATTGCATCACTACACTAAGGTCACACCAGGAAGAGATAGACACTTGAAACTTAGTGAATATCTGAAAGTCGTTAAGTGGCCACCATTGAAGCTTAGGCCATTTCTGGAAATCAAGCTAGCTGTAGCATGAGACTCTCAAGGAAGCAACTCCACTGCACCCTCATCTTCCTCTTTTTGCTTGGGCTTGCGTTTCATTTCGTCTGTTGTCGCTCTCTCTCTAAGACCATTTTACACCAAAGAGTCATGACGAGACGAGACGGTTGCAGGGACAGTTGCAGCAGAGTAAACTGGTCCGTCTCAGCTTGGCTCAAGCTGGCTGGCGGTGCTGCCTGCTACTAAATGTACCTTATGTTTATGCAAGTTAACATCAATGCCATTGTAGATAAGAAGTCCTTACAGTGTTTAGAAAATAATGAAAATTTTAACTTCTAGATGATTTGTGATTCTGGGGTAAATATAAATAAACGACAACTTTGCAAAGTCCACTTGCAGGAAAAGACCATGTGTATTTTCGACTGTTATTTATGTTTTAGGCCAAGAAAAGATTGGGTTTTCTTGGAATATAAACTAAAGTGCAGGTAAAGCTAAGATTAGGCAACTAAAATAATTGACTGCAATTAGAGAAATAAAGGCTTAAATTTAAGGAGGAATTCAACATCAAATGTTACCGTGCAACAGTGACAAGATGTATGAACTGGCTGCACACACACCCATTACTATCCCAGCCTTCATGCCCTTCGATCATCCTTTCCACACTGCTTCCTACATGAGCACTGGATTACTGTGCACTGCAGATTTGTCCAATATGAACACAACTGCATGGGGTACTAGGATGTTTTGTCTACATGTGCCTTACCTAACCATGACACTTCTTGTTCCTTATTTTCTCTTTTCCCCTCCGTCGCTGCCATACCTCTTCCTCTGAGCTGTCTCCCCTAATTCCAATGATTGTCTCATTCCCCCCGCTCCTGCTTCCCAGGTTTTCATCCTCCCTCCCTCCCTCCCTCCCTCCCCTCCCCCCCGTCACTGCAGAGGTCGAGCGGGAACAGTGGAGTGTGTCACTGCACGTTAGCTATGGAACCGAGAACAGTACACAATTATGTAATACACAGAAACCTGAGTGAAACAAGGGTGAGGAGACAGAAAAGCATACAGCCAGAGAGATGAGATGAGGAACATGCCATGCTGCCATGCATCCTGCACTCACAGCACACACACACACACACACACACTCACACAAATCATCCCACTTCTCTGTAGCAACAATGGGAGCAATGCAACACACAAATGCACACAGACAGGTAGTCAAGGCACACAACGTAAAATTATGCCCCAAACCAAGCCAGGCGGTGAGTGAACAAAAAGAACAATAGAGCTCTGCATAGAAAAGAGTACCTTGCTCTGCCTTCAGGTGTGCGAGGCCTTGGAGAGAAAAATCAGACAGAGAGGGGACAGAGAGAAAATTTGAGAACAACAGCACACCAATACTGCAGTTGTATTGTCATTATGCATGCTTTGCATGATGGCAAAGCATAGTTATCACACTGAAAGTAAAGCTTTCCCAAGTGCTTTGAAAGCTTTCTGTTGAACCAGACAAATGACTAATAAAGAGAGCAACACGGTATGTGAATGTTAAGTAGCTCTGCAGATTGTTTACTGAATAAATGACAATTATAAATAATAAAACTTAACATCTTGTACATTTTTGCTTGCCTTTTAAAACTGAATGAATAAACATTTTTAATAGATTGATGCTACTTTATCTGAAATGAAGAACTGCAGCTGCAATTTAATTAAAAATTTTGACTAGTTGCTAAAGAGACTCACCTGGTTTTCTCTGGACGGCTGTGGAGTTGTTACAGGGAAAAGAGAGAGAAAGCACAGAGAAGTCCTGCATTAGAAACACACTAAAGCTGCTTTTGCATGTGGCTCTAACATGCAAACGTAACACACACTTCTAAGCCCTGTTTCTCCATGTAAGGAGCAGAGAGCTGCCCCTTGACATGCCTGATCAAAACAACTGCTTCAGTATAAAACCCCCTGTGGAGAGAAACACATAAAATTTCATCTGTCCCGTCTTCTGGGGAATCAGATCAGCATTAACCCTTCAGCAAACAACACTTTCATCATTACAGTATTGTAATATTCCGCGTCCTGTATCACACAGAGTGCCTCACACAAACAAAAAGGGACATGAATCCATAAGGATTGATGGTGTTGTGAGGTTTGTGGATCTCAGGATGCTACTTGTCAGACCCATATCTTTCTCCTCCACTTGCCCTTCTGCCCCTTTAACCCACCCAGCCAACTTTTTCTGAACTAACAGTTTAGTGAACCAAAAAACCATCCACCCCCAGTGTGGCTTCTCTGGGGAACGCTCACTGTGGGATTGTTGTAGTTTAAAGCCTGACATGAGAGAAAAATTATTTGTCAAACATTAACCTTGATCTTTTGCTGCAGACAATCACAGCGGATCAAACCCCTGGATGACTCCTTGTGGGTATCAACCACGCCAGCTGACTTAGGGGAGAGGTGGTACCAAGTCGCTGTTTTGCAGGTCTCAAGTAAGTCTCAAGTCTTTGCTCACAAGTCCTGAGTCAACTCCCAAGTAAAGACAGACAAGGCCAAAGTCCTGGACTTTAAATTTCTAGTCCTAAACAAGTCAGTAGCACTCTTTTAATCTATTAAATTTACACAAATCGTGGAGCTTTCTAAAATTTTTATTTACTGCTTAAAATAACATAAAGACAACACAACCCACTTCTTCATTGTTTGTTCTTTAACTTGATTTGATGCTGTCGGATACTTCAAACAAAGTGCATTCTTGGGGAAAGAGTGGGCTTGCTAAGAACGAAAAATGTTAATGTTAGTTGATCTAGGAAGTGAAGGGAAATATATTGATTTATGGTGCACTTTTAAAATAACATACATTTACATTTCAAGTATTTTCAAGTCAAAGGTCCATTGTCAAGTCCAAGTGAGATCACGAGTCACTGGTGTTAAAGCACAAGTCAAGTTGTAATATATTAATAGATATTTTTCAAGTCTAAGGTCTGACTTGAGTCTGACTTGAGTCTGACTCGAGTCCAAGTCATGTGACTCGAGCCCACACCTCTGATTTCAGGCACATGAAAGCTGACTGACTGAATTCAACCTAAGTTGTAGACTGTCTCTTTATTATCAACTGGTGCTTGTAAAAAGAGACAGATTTATGTAATCAAAGCCCCTCGAGAGCATCGAGGACTGAGCGGAGAAAATTAACAAATCTTGGTTAAGAAAACTACATTAGACCTTTTAAGCGTCAACTTTAATACACAATATCTGATATCAATTTGACTCAGGGCTGTGCCTTGGTCTTTGCTCGGACTGTGTAGAGGCTTGGTCTGTTTTCCACCCATGGATACAACTGGGGATTTTCATGCATTATTTTCCTCCCTCACAGCATTAAGTCCTTGTAAAATGCTACACCTAACAAACTCAGCAGAGGACGTTAATATATTTTGAAGGGAAGCACAGAGAGACAAATACTGTAGAAGGCGCTGGTGAAGGAGAGGGGAGGATTTTTCCTGCCTATCTTTAGGGAGACCAAAATGGCTGCTACTTCTCCTTCCACATGAGAAGGATGACATTGGGAGAGGAATGGGAAGGACGAAGCAGTGGACTGTGGGGGAGGGAGATTGTGGCCAGCTGATGGACAGTAGCACAGCTCCAGCTCTCAAGAACAGGGGTGACTTAAGACCCCTGATGTATGTGCTTGAATAAGCAGGCACACGTGTTTTCTTTTTCATTTTATTCTGACCGTGCAAATGCTTATGCACTCAATAAGCGTGCATACACCATGCACGCGTGTTAAACGCTCAGTTTCCCATGTAGATAAAGCTCTTTCTCTTGATGCGACAGCACCCAGAACAAGCCAATGTGCTGCGGAGGACATGTGGTCCGAGCGTAATCCTCTGCGCTATTTTACCAGCAGCTTCAGCACTCAAATCCAAACATAAATTTCAGCTTGGGCACTAGACACAAATGCCCTCTGCACTGGAATCAGGCGAATCCCTGCACCATTTTTTTCTTTTTTTTTCCCTCTGACCTACTTTTTATAGTAAGATTATTGTAACTGTCATTTTTTCCATGTCTGTTTATTAATCCCCACAGCTAAGCCTGAAGGCACCATTTTAGCACTTGCTTTACAGTTTGCTTGCCCTAGCCTTCAATTACTAGCCTTCCATCAAACCAGTGAATATTTCTGAGGCAAAGGGGAAACTTGAACTTTCATTCTGAATGCAGGATGTGGGATTGCGACAGAGGAAAAAAAAACCTTTTTGCATATTCATCAACAATCCGGTGCAGCTTTTTATAACCTTGACCTTATGCATATCTTACTGTAACAAGAAGACCCTCAGGTATTCAAGAGACTTCATAATGTCACCCCTATTAATTTAATTGAACTGAATGGGGGACAATATCAGGATCATTACCATAAAAGATACTGATATTTGCACAGTGAATAACAGGGGAAGAGTGAAGTTGATATTGCAGATGACTCTAAAGCAGTTTAAGAGTAATCAACATGAGCAGAACAAAGGGCCAAAACTACGACGGAAGGTTTGCCTGCCAAAGTCGACACGTGGGGACCGTGGTGAGTGGTGTCTAATTTCAGCTCATTGCTCTGACACAGTTAGTCACACTGATACATCTCGATCTACATGGGGAGAGACCGAACATGTGTTTTATGGCCAACTGTTAATGGTAATAAGCTGCTAGCCGAGCTGGACGGTTCCAGGAAGAGCTGCAGGATCTCACAAAGAGACAAGACTGTCTCATGTTGATCATCATCACTGCATGGAAACAAGGATGCCTCAGCAGGGGCCTAACCCTGCTCTCCCATGATGCAAGAGAAGCATATTAAAAATGGGCAAACAGTGTGGGAATATGAATGTGTTTTAGCTAAAGTGGCACAAACAGGCTCCACTCCTCTTCTTTTTTTTTCATGTCTCATCACACATGTTAATTCTACCCACTCCTCATATTTCTCTTCTAGGCCAGTGGGCTAGCAGGCTACCATTAGGAATACGACTGGCAAAATGCTTCCCAGGCCCAGTCCACTCAGTCAGTCAGCCATCTGCCCATTTTAACGAGCAGCTCCGGGGCCTTTTTGCTCCTCGTCTATGTGTGTTTGTGTGCACATTTGCAAATGCAAATGTGTCTCTGCGTGCATGCATGCGAGGCTGCAGCTATAGCCTGATAATGTAATGTATAAATATTCACAGGTTTGACAGATTGCTTTCATTGCTCATTAATGTACAGCATAATCAACAGTATGCCGACAAAGACAGGTGTGCTTGGCAATTATTCACATTTAACTGCAACCTGAATATCCCCTGCAAACATTAGGTGCTTTAGGGTTACTTGAACAACATGTATTAAGACACTTTTGGACATGTGGCCATGACAATCATAAAAATCCTACAGACAGACAGTTTGAACTGACGGCGATGTTTGCGCAGGCATTTTCCGGGCAAATTAGCCATCTCTGTTCTCATTATCGTCCTAATTATAGTTCCCAGTCTCTGTGGCATAATCAACAATCAGCCACATCAGTTAATGGGAAGGCAGGAAAGAGCAGCAGTCAGATCAGCTGTGGAGCTAACGTGAAAGTTTACTTGACCACCCTTCCTGCTTTGCTCTTTGTTGCTTGAAAACAGAATAAGGTATGCAAATAGATGAGTGTGTCTGAGAGAAACTAACAGAGGGGAAGTAAGCAGGGATTGGTTATTGTCCAACAGCTGACCTGCTGGGACAAACTAGGGTACAACAGGCCTGTGGTGAACTCACTCATCACACTTGCTCTGCCCGGGGGCTGAGATATGACCATCTCTGTCCAAGCTGTCTGGCTGAGTCGCGAGTACGCTCTCAAAAATCTTTGTTGTTTTAACACGAGGATGTCATAGTTCTCTTGTCAGCTCTCCAAGGAGTCTCTCAGACAAATAGATCACCACTCTCTCCTCCTCCACCTCCTCCTCCTTCTTTATCAACTGTTCAACAGTGGCGATGAGCGAATGGGCTGAAGCGAAAAGGGGGGCAAGTCCAGTCAGTTCGCTTGACTGCTTTGCAACCAGCACATCGCGTGCTGTCCTGAGCAATGCCACAGGCTAGCGCCAGGGATTCAGGCTGAAAACAGCTTCATTTAAGCAGCTACTGATAAGACATCTTAGAAAACCAAATACATAATGGAAATCTAAAAAACCCTTGGACCTATGGAAACCCTTAGAATGTAAATCGAACTAAATCTTGACTGTAGAAGACAGTTTAAAATAACTTGTTAAAGGTGCTGTAGCATTCAGTGAGCATTCCCCTGAGTTTTAGCAAAATGGAGTCATCCCAAAACCATGTCAGTCTGATTTAGACAGGCAGGAAGTGGGTCAGCAGTGGAGGAAATATGACATGGGTCTGTTCACACAAAGTTATCTTTTTACAATCCGTACACATGAAGAACAGAGTTAAGATCACTGTGAAATTGTGTTGGTATGAAAAACGCAAAAAAATCAAGTGGAAGATGTAGTTTCAAAAAAGAGGAAAAGGAATTATTCTTGGCATCAGCTGACATCGATTTTAAGGCTCCAAGCGGAAGTATGTTTTGATAGACATTTTAAAATTAAGCAGCCTTGAACCAGCAGCAGCAAGGCCAGACAAAAGTGAAAGTAGTTCATTGAAGTACAAAAAAAAAAAAAAAAGAGCTTTTTAACATTTCCTCGAGAGGGAGAGAAGCACCAGTGGCAACTTTTAAAAGTTAGTCCTGCATTATATCACTGTCAGCAGGCTATTGATAGGATACATAAGTATTATCTGCAAAAAATATGCTCATATCTTTAAAGGTGTAGAGAAAGAATAGAAGAGAATATAGGCAAAGTGATGCATCTAATTTCACTCCCCATAAAAGAGACGACCTTGGCTCAGAAGCAGAGGGAAAATAGATGAAGTTGTTTCTCATCCAAACATTGTGTGTACCTTCAGGTCCCTGCACCA
>JAQLOL010000010.1:5751168-5770245 GCA_029783665.1 Naso thynnoides
AACATTGTGTGTACCTTCAGGTCCCTGCACCATCTTGCAGGAGCTGAATACATTTAACAGAGAAAAGAGAACTGAGCGTTGTAATTTTAGTCATAACAGCTAAAACCGTAGCCAACACTTCCTCATCAAAAGTAATAACTGTGAAGAGAGAGGAAATGCTGAGCACATCACCTCCAATTTAACTCCCACATGAAATATGACGACTTTATAAAAGAAGCTGTAAGAGCGACAACTCAAAAAACAGCCTGATTCAATGAGTTTTAAGCCAGACACCGTCAAAGGATTTAAACAATATATGTATGAGGGAAAAAGCAAATATAAGGGGTTGGTATGACCTTTTTTTGCTGTTTACCTGCAGGCAGACAGCAAACCTACTGTTGGTTCAGTTGTTGATTTGTAAGGAATCCCTCTGAATTTTTTACAAAGATTTTAATCAATATTCAGTGCTTGACACAGAAAGCTCTGGAGCCAGCCCTCTTACCTTCTGTGCAGTATCGACCTACATATCCAGTTTTGGAGCAGTCACAGTAGGTTTCTCCATCTGCCAGAGAGCAGATCCCGCCATTCTCACAGGGGTTCTCTGTGCAAAGGCCCATCATCTCCAAGCGTACTTTCTGACTATTGATGAGTGTGGGCAGCTTACTCCCATAACTGAGGTCTGTGATAATTCCCTTGAATGGTGGTAGCTCACGGACAGAGGGCAGTGTGATGGCAGATGTTCGGATGTCCCCTGGGAGCCCTCCGAGGAAGAAGTCACTGACGATCTTCATGAACCGTCGCTCAGGCCGCACCTCCTCTGTCTTGGTCTGACCGTCCACGGCCAAGCCTGTCCGCAAGTTGTGCCTGTTGATGGCAGCAAAGTGCCAGCGGCTGTCGTTGACCATCTTGTCAGAGGTGATGGTGGCCTCGGCGCAGTCAATGCTGAAGCGAAGCTGCAGCTTGCCCTCGGATACCGTGAGAAGCAGAAAGTCGCAATATCCGCCGTCGTCAAAGTAGAGCAGCAGGCCTTCCGATGCTGAAGTCTTGAATTGGAATGTCAGGTCACTTCTTGAGCTGGCATCCCAGCGCAGGTAACGAGCCCACTGACCTTCAGAGCCAGTGAACTCCAAGCCTACACTCAAACCCATCACGGTACTTAGCAGCAGGAGGACATGCCCAGGTAGGCTGTTGGAATTCATTGTAGAGAATAACAAGATGCACCAGAGGAGGGTTAGAACTGAGGATAGATCCTCAAAGTGATAATAACATCTGATTATGGCTGTGTTCCACGACTTATCTGCTGAATGTTATATTCCACATAGATAATTTCACAGTCAAGCTGAGACTGCAATATCCCCTTTTCTATTTCTCCAGGCAGATCTAATGTTGATAAGGGATGGAATCTAATCTTCTCAGCCGAGTCAATGCAGAGTTATATGGAAAAAATATTCAATTTCCTCACAGAGTGAACAGGTGAAGTGCTAAGATGAAGGTGATCCTTAGTCTGTTTTGTCAGTGATTCAGAGTCGCATCTTGCGATTTTTCCTTGAGGCGACTTCCTGGATTGAAGCACACGACCTTCACCGTTGCTCCAGTACCGTGCCCCATGATTTGCTCTCCAGCTTTGGACACACCTTTATCAGAACTGCGGAAAAAAACAGATCACTTTAAGCAAAAAAATCTGTATTTTTTTAGTTAACTGGCATGACAAAGGAGCTACCTACAAATAATACAAGTGGTGTGCTTCACTAATAACAAATAACAAACTTGTAAAATACAAAAAATAAATAGAACATGATATGTGTTCATGTAAAGCCCCTCTGAGTTGCCTGGTAAACCAGACACAAACCTGATAGGCCAAATACAACCATTTATCTCATATGGGGCGGACTTTATGACACCCCTTTTCCACCAAGATGAACCTAGTGCTTGTTCTGGGCTGGTGCTAGAGCTGGTTCATAATCGGTTCATCTTGCAAACCTTCTACAAACCAGTTTGCTTTTCCACAGGCTAGAGAGCCACAACAGGGCCATGTCATGATGTCACTTCACAGGTCTTCTCTCTCCGCCGAATAATAAACTCATGACGGCACCGATAATCCCTGGTACACCAGCTTTCTACTCACTATCTGTAGAGCGCACTGTTAAGTCACTGCTAATGTGAACTGAGCATGTCCTACAGCTGCAGCTTCACATTAAAAACATTTAACTGGTGAAACACGAGTTGACTTTTATTTTGAAGTAGGCTAGTCACAGAAAATACAACATGTTCAGTTAGATTTTTTTTAAATGTCTTGAAGTAGATTTACACTGTGTGTGAAAGTAATGGAACAAGGAGCTTTTAAATGGAAAGCTGCAGGTGAGGTAAGCTATCACACTCCCCCTCTTTTAAGTTCTCTGCTAGCATCCAAAATCCATGCTGTGCAATCTAGCATTAGAAGTCTGCAACAGTATATAATCAAATCGTTTTGGTTGGTCCTGTAAGTCGCAATCCTTGCCCCCAGCCCCTGTCGTAAGCTAAACGGTTCTTTATTCTTGACCAGCAGAATGTTGGTGGCACCCTGGAACCAGTTTCCTGGAGGCCAGTTCTTTGTCGAAACAAAACAAACTGGTTTCAACTTGGGCACTGGCTCCGAATCAGCCCCAGAACTGCCTTGGTGGAAAAGTGGTATGAGATGACTCATGAGGGCCAAGAGCCAGCAGCTCTGGCCCATGTACACAGTGGCTAAATCTGGGTGGTCTGCAGACAGATGAGCGACGCAAAATTTACATTACTTTTCCAAAAGTTGTTAAATAATCACATAGATGTTGTTATAGTGTGTTGTGATATTAGCTTTTGACATTAGCTTTAGTGCTTGTCCACTGTTTTTTTAATGTGTTGTGTTGCGTTGTACGCAAGGCTGCTGAGTCTCAAGTCGACACCCCAAGCAGTGGTAGAAAGACTCCAACTAAAGACTCCTATTATTTCCTACGTGTAGGAATCTCAAAAACCAGTACTTGCCAAGTCTCCTAGGTTGTTATCCATCTTGTCAGAACACTCCTTTTCTTTAATATTTTGTAGTTTTCGATAACAAAGGGGTTTTGGCTCGCCTGAAAATCTTCTAAAAGTAAAAGTGGCACTGGCTCTCCTAAAGTGCGAGGGGAAAGACGGGTAAACAGCTCTGATTGTTTTTATGGTTGCACATCTATCCAGTTGCATTCAAAGGCAGTTTGTCTGTGCCTATTGGTACTGCCCCTTGGAATTGAGCAGTAAATCGAGAGGCAGTGCCAGGCTACCGCTGAAGAAATTTCATTTTGTGTTGATTGTAGTGGCGCATAAAGAAACACACCATATATTTGCACAATACCAGTCTGGCCATAATCATCAAATATTGAAATCACATAGAGAAAAATATGATCCTCCTTCCAACCATAGATACTAAAAAATCATTGATCATGCTTGTAAAGAACAAATTGTCTCTTCTGGTCTGTAAGCCGTAAAGCGTTTTGTAGCATTGTTAAAGACAGGATGGTAATCTCCAAACTTCTCGCCAATGGTCTCATTTGCCAATGAAGGTAAGCTGTGAGGCAGCATCAGTATTAAATTTAGACTGCTTCATTACAGATAAAAGTTCCTTGTGGGGACTTTAACTTATATGAGTGTAATTATGTCAGTTCGATTTAGAAATGTTAGCCAAAAGAAGAAGAATACAGGAGTTAGGGTAAGCTTTTGTTTCAACAAAATTATGCCTATGAGTTTAAAATCAAAATGTAAGAGGATATTGAGAGCCCCACTCAATGCAAATTCGTCTCTCCATGTGGCCATTAAATGCCACTACATAACCACTATTAACCATCCATAAAAGTTTTACGAGTATTTTATGCAGGGTTCCATTTCTACCAATTATCCATTTTATTTGAAGATCAACTCAAATAATCGTTCAGAGTTTTAAAGCCTTAACTTGGGAGTCACATTGCCAGACAGTGTTTGCACAACACAGACATTCAAAAACATCTAGTAGTCTGCTGTTGCTGATTCTGTGATGACTGAAAATCCATTGAGGTGAGCCAGAACATGTGTTAAGCCTCAAACGTTAGCCTGCTATCTGTAAGGGGCTGCCGGGATCCTGATAAATATGACTAATTATCCACTGCCACTCTCTCTCTCATTTGCATGTCTTTGGGGGATTACGATAATAAACAGCTATTCAGAAAGATTTTCGGATGGTACCACTTCATTTTTGAATCTCGCCACTATTAACATTTTTCAAATTTCCTTCAAGAGAATATATATTCAAGTTCATTCTATCCTCGAAACCTGGATGACACTGGTATGGAATATTAACAAGCTCACTGGCCCTTGCTTGCTACACCTGTACTGATTCACTTCTGTTTAAATTTGCTCAGCAGAGCTAGAAATGATTCACACAGCGAAACCTTATATGTGTGTGTACTCTTCCAGCACTTTGCCCTTGCAATTGTTTTGGCAGTGGGGCTGCCCACCAGACAAATGCATTGTCCAATCATGACAGTAGCACAGACCCATGCAACACAATAGTGCCTTTAACCACCTGCTCTGAATAGTTAATCTTGCTGCAGCAGCCGAGCTATTGAATTCTTGTAACTGATACCTATGCTAATGCACGGTAGGTGCACACGTGTCCCGACGCAGGAGTGTGCATGTGTGTGTCTCTCTACACTGAGTTGCCTGGCTGGATCATTGTCTTTGTCTGAAAAGTGACTCGGTGAGACAGCACGGAGGTTAAAAGGTTCTGTGTGGTGAAAATAACCCTGAACACAGCTGTGTCAATCCAAACCTCACCAACTCCAGAGATGTGGCGTGTGTGTGTGTGTGTGTGTGTGTGTGTGTGTGTGTGTGTGTGTCCCTTCAATAAGCAAAGTACTGTATGTCCATGAAACTTGATTCTCGTATGAAAATTTGCTCTGGCCTCTATTCAATTAACACGACCTATTGTGTGTATTGGCTTTCTGAGGCATCAGGTGTCTGTAGATGTGACAGCAAATGCTAACAATGCTAGCATGTTCTCTCTCAGTTAACTAAGGCACGTATTGGGAACCATTTTTACTCCAGTGTAAGGCTGATTTATGTCACTGGCATATAACCCTACAAACAATATTTTAAATTACGTGATAACTCTGGTTCCTATCAAATTGGCTGTGGACCCATATAAATTATGTAGCCTATGATACATTTTTGTAGTTTTATCTTCAAATTTGCTGCCTAGAGTGCACCTACAAACCCTTATAGGGGTTTCAACAAATTCTTTTCCAAATTACCTTTCAATAATGTATCTTTTTTTTTTTCTTATATGTGAAAAGAAAACAGGAGACAAACAATTAAATGAATACTATTTGACATTTGGCTAACTAAAAGCCACGTCAGATGTCCATATTCCAATATTTAACATGGCAACACAGGTTCAGCTGCTAGCTAGCCTGTAGGCTAAGCTAAATGAGGCTAATGTGCTGAAAAGTCCAATTTTATACGAAAATTTTAACTAACGATTTCCCTCACAGGCTTGTTATAAAAGATGCCCCTCAGCTAACCCCACGCCTGGCAGCACCTTCAGCAGTCTTTGCTCTAGAGGGCATAAAAGATAATTAAGAAGGTATTTTGGGCTACTTAGAGAGGTTTTGACTAGCACAAACAGAAACTCTTGTCCTTGCTAATTAAAAAAAGGCCACGTACATCCTGCCCAACGTGCCTTTACCTCCTCGAGCATTTATATTCACTTCAGCTTTCTGGTGGTTTTTTTTATTATTATTTATTTTTATAAGAGTTTGTAAGCAAGAATAAACATATTTTCCGGGATACATATACGCGCTGAATTATTAAACAGAGCAGGATATGAGATGACCTGCACGGCATACCGTCACTGGCCATAAATGATGCATTGATGCATCCAGCGTCGGTGCCTCAGATTTATTGGCATGTTTTGTAATATAAGCTATCCCCCATCACGCACTGGAGACCCCGCTGCCCCCCGCTGTGCTCCCTGTCTATCACAAGCTGCAGCCTGGAGGAGCGATTTAATCCGACATCAGTCACAGCAGACATGGGTAGCCTACACCGGGCGAGTGTGCGGACCTGCTGGTGTGGTCAAAGTGAGGTGGGGGCCTTTAGTGGCCACCAAGTGGGCACCAGCAAAAAATATATATATATATATACATTTATATTAATTATCTACCTTTCTTACATTTCTGTCCACTAGACAATGCGCAAATACGCTAGGATGTGTTTATTAATAACTTTATCTGTGTTTCTAGCCTAAATAATTGAAGAAATAGAAGGCGGGGGTCTTTCAAGGAGATTTTAATCACAGCAGCACAGTTTGACAACCTGACCTTTATCGTCATGAAGTGAATGGACAGGTTAAAACAGTTCCTTCTGTCTGTCACCTGCACCTCTGTGCAAAAATGTAATGCAAGCCAACAAAAGAAATTGCATTTAACACAGGCTGCGCATAGATGCTTCAAAATGAGGCAAAGAGCACATATTACAATTTTAAAAAAATGCAGACCGATTATAGGCTACATAACCTACATTAATTATTTTTATAGTCAACAGTCCCCAGAGAGAGATAAAGGCAGGCTGTCAGTATCAATGCAGTAAAGTCATAAAGACATTAGTTCCTGTAGGAATAGTGATGTACAGTCTTTATTGAAAGCCCCGCTGGATTTGTCGATCCCACACAGGCTATGCTTTAACAAAATGATCGTATTTAACTAACAATATCGTAGATCATCCTTCAGCAGAAGCTGTAGTGCTTAAAACCGACTGGAAATCCGACCCGCAGCCCTGCACCGATGAATAAAACAGCGGGCAACATTTTCCAGGAGCGCTCCAGCTTTCCCTTCGCTCCTCGCACGGTGGCAGTCTGACTGTTGCTCAAGGGTTTAAAAAACCCTTGCTTTAAAAAATTTACGAAGTGAAATTTGATCAGGAGTCGAGTTTATATTTGCACGAAATCAAAATGTAGCCTAAATCGTGAGAAGTTGGTGCAGTTTCTGCTTTAGTGTTCTCGTGTTGAGCGTTTCCCGGATGGGAGACGCGATTTGGTGCGGAGAAACTTTCCGTGTAAACGCTCTGGAGACAATCAGCCAAAAACATATGTGGCACAGATTCATCTCCGATAAGTCATCGCGGTCTCAGATTTGCGCCCCCTCTCCCGCAGACCACCCGCTTTTCTGTGGTTGAACTCCGGGGAAGAGCTTTCAAACTAGTCATCCAAACCGCCCCGCTGCGCTTAAATCCTCATCTCAGCCGAAACTCACCCATTCCACATCCAATTCACAGAAATGTTTGCAGAAAAGAAAACTTTAGAATGTCGACATAAATTCCGCCACGGACCACCTTCAGCATAGGGAACGAGTTAAACACACACACACACACACACACAAAAAACGAATAGCCCAGTTTTAATGTGCTCATACCTTTCCGTGCAGAAAGATGCTTCCGGACGGATAAAGCCTCAGTATAAATATAGCATTTATAATAATCCAGAGCCAAATTCCATCCAGAAGCCGTAGTGTTTTAAAGGTAGTCAGCCCGGGGCGGTGAGATGCTGATGCTGGTGATGAGGAGGCTATTATGAGTGAGGCGCGGTGGAGGGAAAGGCAGCGGTCCTGCTTCCCTCGGCTGTGTGAACGCGCATCTCTCAGCTCGGCTCACTCAGCGCAACTGATGATGGGCCCCTGGATTTCTCCCACACTGACGCTCTGACCCGCCTTCTACCGAGCACTCTGCACAGTGGGGGGGGGGGGATTAAATTGGAGAGAAAATAGTCCCTTAGGACAAATTAATAATAATGAAACTCCATGTTCCTTACTTCTAGTTAGGCTTATATGTTTAATTTCTAGAATATAATACTACGTGTGGAAATTATGATAAGAACAGGACGCACAGACCGCACACCGAGTGCCCACTTTATGAGAGTGATTTTTTTATTTTTACATAAACTTGCATGGCCGCTTATATCTTTGTTGTGTGATCTTTTTATGTGATGACTCTCGCTTGTCTGTGTTACTGACCATGCAAGGGTTATAAAATGAGCAAATCCTTGCACTAGTTAGTTTAGTAATTTTATTGAATAACTTTTGAAAGCAGAGTACAGAATGGAAAGGTGGCTTGTTTTAATGTAAAATTCTGAACGTGTTTGTATTGAGCCTGTATCAGGAGGTCAGCACCTTGGACAGCAACACGGCATTAAGGCGGCATTCAGTATTCCAGCCTCTCCAGGGTTCAGCACCTTGGACAGTACCCGTGATTTCTGCATTTCATCAGGCTGCATATGATCCCAATGCCAGGGACGCTGTCCACGGTGCTGAACTTTTATTGGGCATTGCCATGAGAATTATGAATTGTGAGGAAAAACTGCATAGATTTTCAGTGTTCTACTGTACCATCAAAAATTACAACACTTAAATGTGTTTTGAGGTTTTGTTTGTACTACTTGTATTACCAAATGCATTTGCTGATAGAATGAGGAATGATATTAATGATGTCCTAGATGGAATAATGTACCGTTTAAGCTATAGATTATGTATTATAAGATACCCTTACTGTTGTGCTGAAAAAAAAAGATAAATTGACATTAATCCAATGAAATAATGGGACTCAGGTGTGGCCTACACAGCTAATGACCCAGAACCTTTCTGACTGTTATTTACACTTTGTTGTTGTGCAATTTTTTGACTCGACAGTCTTTTCCAATTTGGTGCAAAAGGTAAAACGACGTGTTTGTCACTCATATACCATTACACATCATATAGCATTACTTTCAGTCTGCCACCTCTGCAGGTAACCTTCTGCTTCTGGTGACGGTGATTGTTATTCTGTTTACATAACACTAATCTGAAAACAGAGTTTACAAAAGGCTACTGGAAGAAAATGTTAAACAAGAATGAAAATGCATCACAAGAGAATAAAAGCAAAAAGAATGAAGAGATTTGTAAAATACAGTAAAGTAATGGACAGTATAAAAGCAGCACATGACTGAATTATCTCAGGATTAAAAACAACCTCATCAAAGCAAAATTATGCATATCTGAGTTCTGCAGGGAGAGTCGTGAAGAAGTGCTTGTGAACTTTTAGTATTGAGTCCAGACTGAATGTGAGTCAGTCAGGTTCTTGCTGACGATATCGACCTGATCTCTGACTTATGAAGACCAAGAGGTCATCATATATCTGGGCATCGGACCAAGTTCAAATATGATAAGTACTTGCAACCAATGGAAAGATGCTAAATCTGGAGATACACCAACTCTTTCTCTGGCACCACTTCTGGTCCTGGCTGATGCATTGAGAAATAGCTTGAGGCTTGAGAGTGACTTTTGACTGAGGCAGGGCTACAGAGAGATGAGAAGAAAGGCATCAATGGCCTTCTCTTGTCCTGTGTGGAACGAGACTTTGACGGACCACAGAGAGCCGAATAATTCTGGAGGTAGCACAGCAAAAAAAAAAAACAACAACAACAAAACACATAATTTACATTTGTGTGCCTGAATTGTAAATGATCTGTGACACACACAAAAAAAAACAACTTTCCAAATGGAAGGCAGTGTCTCAAGTTTCGGTCCACCCAAACAGATGTTTTTAGGTGTTTGGGCTGATAAGACTGTAAAGAAAATCACATCAGGACTTGCTAAACAAACTACTCCATGACTCAGGTGTTACTTTAAATGGACTTGTTAATTATGTTTAACTTTTGTAATTCTTTTCAATATTTACATACATTATATCATATAAAGAATTCAGTCTTTGTTCTCTTTATGAAGATCATCCAAACCATGTAAAATATGCATGTGCCTTATCAATAATTTGCAGCAGAAAACATGCAAACAAACAAACACGTAAACTTGAGTGTGCCTAAACTATGACCCTGAGGGACTCATGCAGATATCTGTCAATAAAAATAAGAAGTTGGTTTTTGTAGCAAAATTCATTCGAAGTGAAACAATGGATCTTAGTCTAGACAGTTGTTAAACCAGAGATATTAGCCCACTGCAAGAGGAGGTGAGTTACAGCTGCATGATGATCAGTGGTAAATGAGGCACTAAGGTCTAATAGGATTCAAATAAAACAATCTCCTGCATCTGCTGTAAAATTGAGTCCATTTGTTACTTTGAATAGGGCTGCAAGGCTAAAACAACACATGGGCAGCTAAGGTTGCCTTGTTTCCACTTGCAGCCCTGACCTTGATGAATGAGTCTCTGTCTCTGCAATTTACTTGTTAAAATTATGATTGGACTCTGCCAAAAAAGTATATATATGATTTGAAATGATTAGTCTTTATTACTGCTTCAACTGCTATTATTTGATTTAGTAAACTGATAAAGATTTTTAGCTAATTCTAGACATTAGTGCTGGGCAGAGGATTTAGGCTCATTAATTAACTGACAAAACATTAAAGCTTTGTACAAAAATTTGACATACTGAGTTAAAAATGATAATGACAATTATTATGGTATCAATAAAATCTAACCATAATTTTTGGGGAGTAAAGTTTGAACTATGTGTTCAGGAGTGCCTGTCAAATCAATCCTCATACATAATACAACGTGCTTTTTTTCTTTAGAATTTTTGTATCACAAGTGAAGGTTTCACGCTATTTAGACAGATTACCAATGCATCACATTGCCCATCCACTGGGTTCAATATCAAAGCTAATCCAGTGACATATTAACGAGGTCTTAAGGCTAATTAAAGCGCAACAGCGATGAGAAGATCAGCAGCTTCACTAATGAGCAGAAAGAGAGACAGACAATAAAATGAAGAGTGGTACACAGTGCTCCTTCTCTGGTGTTACCTGCAAACATTCATGACCTACTAAACGCCTTCACAACACTGACAAAAATGCATTCACACACAATGACAAAAGGATTTCCTCCACAAATAAATAACTAAAATCAAAGACAACAACGCCTCAAGCACCCTCGCTCTCTCACACAAGGTTTATCCCCTCCTTCCCACTAAAAGGCATAATAAATGAATTATAACCCTTTGATAATGTCTTCAAACTGAATTCAACACAAGCCTCCGGTTTACTTTAATAACACCCCAGCTACTTGTTCTGTAATCACGAAATGAATTTCAAACTGCCACAACAACTCTTGCAATATTTACGATGTATTATATATGGTGTGCTGAAAAAAAAAAGTTAATCATAGATGAAACGTAGTCCCACTGCATTTAGAGTGGTGTGGGACCAAGCTTAGTCATCATGTAGAGGAATTATAAGCAGCGGTTGTGTCATACTTTGCTGTGACTCGTAGGCGTTGTCTGTAAATACAAGACATTAACAGGCTGAACAGGCAGTTCAGCAGACATTTCTCACCAGTGACATGTCCCCTTTCACATCCTTGGTTTTATCTCTCAAAGGCTTCTTATTCTCCATCTCATTACAGCTGAGCACCACACCTCAGACAGACACTGTGAGAGACTAGCTGGTGAACACAGTGGGACATTTAGCAGCTAAAGGGACTGGTATTTTCCCTGGGCTTGATGTAGACCGAAAATAGAGCTAAAAGAGAGACAATATTGGATTTACATTCACTTTGAAATGATTGTGATAGCGTATTAGCTGGTGGCATCTTGCTTTCCAACAAATGCTGTGCTAATAAACTTGTGAGGTGATGATCAGCACCACTCAAAGCCTCTTATTATATATTATTAGAATTTATTAGGTATATTGTTTTCCATAGAATTAAGTTAGATTTGACTGTTAGCTTGCCCTTCAATGCTTGCAGCTTGTGGTAGCTTATTAGCTGGTAGCGTCTTACTTTCCAATAAATGTTGTGCTAATAAATGTGCTGCCTGTGATGATCAGCAACCAAAAACAAAGGTTAGCTAAATGCTATGTGATGTACTTCGCTTTCATTTTCCACCAATTTTTAAAGACAAGCATGACCAGGAAGTGGAAATGCATAATAACCCTGGCCTTATGGTGCCCTCAAATGGGGTCGTATTTACCGTGTTTATGAGAAGAGACCATATGAACGCCCCTCCTCTAGTTGTATTCGTGACAAAGTAAAGCCCACTTTATGCTTCATAAGCTATAAGACCGCTGTTTTTTTGGGCTTGAGCTTATGTCTTACAAGGTCCTGTGCACTTATGCTTCTCGAGCTCAGGCTTGAGCGCACGCTTGAGCACGCTGAGGATACGTCCTCACCTTCTCCGTCAATCTGTCTTCAAAACCATTCATTTTGATAAAAATAAATAGATGAAATAAATAAATAAGTAGATGAATAAATAAATAAATAGATGATTAAATAAATAGATCAATAAATATATAAATACGTTAATAAGTAGCGAGTAGCAGCGCAGAGGAGAGCAGGAGAGCGAGAGCCAGCCTACAAGAAGGTAGAGTACAGGACTTACAGCTATGGGCGCTTCCCGTCCCTTGTCTCGTCAAGCGCAGGCACGCGAGCCAGTCAACCAATCAAAGCTATAAGCCACTGATGACGTTTTATGTGCCCCAACTTTTGCAAGGCTCGTAGGACCAGTGTCTTAAACATTGCTTAAACTGTCCCGAGGGGGTTTAAGCCCGCTGCGACGACATCAATAAACCCAAAAAGCCAGCAGTCTTATTGCTTATAGCTTATGAAGCATAAAATGGACTTAAGACAAATTCATCAGAAAGCTCAGAGTTCGCGAGTTGTGATGTGTTTGCCGATGTTTTCAAAAATGGTGGAGGCCGTACTGGCCCATACAGGACCAAAAGTTAAGTGTAGACAAGTTGTTAATCCAGATATAAATCAACACTTTCATCGTCCTCGACTTGGTGTTTCAACACAAAATAGTAATGTACAGTTTCACACAGAAAGCCAGAAGGAGAACAAGCAATCTTTTGGTGTCCATATTCCTGTTTCCTGCCAATGCTGTTCTTATGTGGTTACCATTTGAACACCAAGCCTTTCTTGTAAACAAATTTCCGACACGACTTCACAACTTCACAAGTTCCATTTGAAGGCAGCATTAGAAAGGCGAGCAAATGTTTTAATTATGCTTGTAGATCAAATACAACTGAAGATTTAGCAACTGGATAGCCCATTTGTCACCTCAAATTTATTCAGAAACAGGCTTTGGTACACAGCTGAGGTAAAAAAAACAACAACAACAAAACCCTGAAAGTTTACCATCGAATTCATGTGTGTTGGATTGTAGGTAATTTCAGAGTGCTATGGATAGTGGGCATCCCTGAAAATTTTCTGAACAAAGGACTCGTTCCTTGGCAGAATTTGTTAGATCCTAGACATCAGAACAGTTCTAAGGCAGAATTAGATTTACCCTTGAAAACAGACATCAGGGATCCTTACTTGACTTTTAGAAGCGGCGGCTGTCTTTGACATTGATGATGAGCTGAATCCACTAATTTTTTTGGCTAAGACATCGAGCTTTAGCTTCAGCCTGTTATCATGTGTGCAGCCTTTAAACTCATATATAAGATCCTTATTACAGGATTCTTGTTTTAGAATGAGTTGAAGGAAAACAGCTTATTAAAAGATCTGCCAAAGACAGGATTTCAGCCAACTCATTGAGCCAGCGTTAGCTTAATTAGTTAGCTAGCTATGGCCGACAAACTCTTCCAGCAACAGTCGTCATTTCTTCCACTACAAATGATGCACCACATTTGTCTCTTTCTTAAACCAAAGGCCCGATGTGTTCAGAATTTTGAGTGATTATACTGTGATCCTGCCTCTCCATTGTTCTCCATTAACCACTGGTTTTACACTATTTTCTCCATGGGTTATGCTGTAGACATAAAACAGGAGAGTCTCTTCTCCCAACACACACACAAGCACACACAATCACTTATTTTTAAAGATACCATGAGCTCTTCAATTCCAGGTCTTTTGCTGTCCAGCACTTTTGCTAGATCAGTGGCCTCATGGCTTCACTGTCTGCTCCGAGAGTGGGAGGTTTCAAGTGGAGTTTGATCTTCGCCTGACTCCTCTCTGCATGATACTAAATGCAGTCCCATACAAAGGACTGTGCTAAGCCTCCACTCACCTCAGTTACGGCAGATGAGCTACTAACCTATTAGCCTTCAGTTTGAACATGGCTTACACTTAACCCAAAGATAGAGGACACTGTCTGTATGTGTGTGTGCTTACTATGCACACTGCAAACATCCATTATCTCCTCTGATTGTCCCCATTGTGGTATTACTGATTCAATTGCAGTGGCTCTGCATTCATAATCGTGTTTCTGTGAGAGGTTTCGGTGCATGCATGCGTAGTCTGTGTGTGGATAACTTTTTTTGAGGGAAACCCAGTCACTGAAATTTGTGAAGAAGAAACAGTCAAAGATGAAACACACGACAAATTCAACATATGAGAAGCAATTGTTCTTTTAAAATACAGGTTTTTACCAAAGCCTTTTAACCTGCTCTCACTGAGAAGCTCAATAAGCTGCAGACTGTTTCAAAGATTTTTCCATGACTGGGGTGCAAAATGAGAAAAGGCAGCTTTGCAAAGTGCCAAGCAAAACCAGGAAAAGCAGCTATCATGTCAAATGAGTCTGGAAGTACTGTGCAGATGCTTTAGATGACGCACAAAGAGAAAAGTTTATTTTGACTGTAAATACACCCATTGTGCAGCATAGGTTAGCTAATGAAAAGTGTGATAACAAAAATGATTGGATATTGAGTTGCCAAGGGCCTACATTATAGACGTACAAGCCAAGAAAAATAGTTGGGCTAAATCTAGCATAAGGACAGCTTGCCTTAATCTTGCATATGTTGCACACTTTGACACAAATACTCCCAGGCGTAATTGAAGTTTTCTCTTTCTTTTAATGTCTGACAACACAGGAATACAGACACCGTAAGTTAACGTAGTCGCTCTCTTTGGCGCCTTCTTGCTACATCACATATGCGCCTTAACTTAACGTCCATAAAACATTCTCACACATCGTACTTTCACATTCATACCACTTATTCGGTTGGTCACTGTAATGCAACTCTGCCCGTGTTTCATTAACATCTGTACTTCTGGGCCCCAAACTTACACCAAACAAATATCATGCGATGCAAAATCCACCTGCTTTAATTCATTCACACGATACTGATGAGGTGGAGGAGTGGTGGTTCCTTAATGACTGGGAGATGTGACTCTTGCCACTTAGGAGACGAGAAGTGGACACCATTTCACACCACTGGTGCAGTGTTAATTGGGGTATTTTGTGTTATCTTGACTTTCTTTGTTAGATAATCTCAAAACACCATTTCAGTTAGAGGAATAGATTTTAGTAAAGATACAATTACTCCCTTAAAACATTTCTCAAGTAAAGGAAAAATTTAAATTTGTCGGACAGTATGCCACTTAGTCAACAAACTACTCTTAGTGCTATTTGTTTTAATATTGTTTAGTGTACGAGGGCTGGAAAAGTCCAAGTCAGTGGATTTGATAATAACTGTTCTCAGCTTTATCTATTGATTACCCTATAACTGGGACATTTATTCCGGAAACACATACTGCTTATAAGAGTTGAAAATGGAAGGTGGTGTGAGTACTAAAAAGAAAGAAGTTGTCACATCTATTTAGGTGTATTGACCATAACCGTGCTATTTTAAAAATGAAATATTGATATTGCCTCAATCATGCACATATGATGATATCATATAAATACTATAGTGCCACTTATGTCATTTTTCTTTCTTCCCTTTCTCACCTTGCCATAGAAGTGTGTTAATAATGCACCTTAATGCTGATCACCACCTGCCATAAAATAGAAAAATTTATTTGTTCATTCCTTCATTCAGATGTAAATGTTCCTTTTGCACCCTTTTGTACCATTATGGCTACAAACTCTCTCTTTACCTCCCTTCACTTGTATTTTGAGTGTAATCAAAAGAGATTAAACATACAATTAAGTAAACGTGATTTTGACTGATTGTTTTAACTCGTGTTATAACTCACTAAATACTTATTGTCTTTGAAGATGTTTTTAAATTTTCAACAGATAATGTAATAATATCCTTTAACCAAATTTTTTAGGCCACAATTATTGTGACCCGGAATACAAATCTGATATCATGACAGCCTTACATTTGTTGAGGGAAACATAATCACATAGATCGGTCATTCCCAAAGACTGGGTCGGGACCCGCATGTGGGTTGCAGGAGGGTTTATTTGACTCGCTAAATAAACTTGAAGAATTCCTTCCTATTATATAGACAAGGTCTTGTAGCCTATTTAAGATTTATACCTGCAGTTCACCTCTGAGCCACATAAGGGACAGGCTAATGGTAAAATCCAGAGGTTCAACTTTTTCATGTTAAAATTTCAATTTTAATCTCACAATATTTCAACTTTTTCTCATAATATCCAAACTTTTTTCCTCATATCTCTACTTTTTCCTTATAAAATCACAATTTCTTCCCTCATAATTTTTCAACTTTTCCCCCCATAATATCACAACATTTTTCTGATAAAATCATGATTTTTCTTACAAAATTTCAATTTTTTCTTTTATCTCTTCTTTTTTCTCATGAAATAACAGCTTTAATTCTCAATATATTTTGATTTTTTCCTAGTAAAATCACCACTTTTTATCTCATAAATTTGACATATTTTTCTCATAAATTATGAGTTTTTCTCATAATATTCCAACCTTTTTCTCGTAAAATCCCGACTTTTTTCTTATAAAATCACAATTTTATCTTCATAATATTTTGATCTTTTTTCCATTAAATTGCAACTCTCCCATATTTCAACTTTTTCTCATAACATCATGACTTTCTCATGAAATCACGACTTTTTTCTCATAATATTTCAGCTTTTTATTGAAAAATTACATCTTAATTCTCATAACATTTCAACTTGTTCCTCACAAAGTTGTTACTTTTTCTCATAACATTTAAATTTTTTTCTTGTAAAACTACTACTTGTCATTATATTTCAACTTTTTTCCTTGTAAAATTACACCTTTATTCTCATAAAATTTTAAACCTTTTCTCATGAAATTGTGACTTAGTTCTCATATTTGACTTTTTTCATGTAAAACTACAACTTTATTGTCATACTTAAACTTTTCTCAAGTCACCTGATTTATGTACAAATGCACTCCTTTCAAGATTACAAGGCAGATGCAGAATTAGGTGTGAAGGGCTGCCATTTAAAAATAATGAGTCCCCATCTAAAAAGTTTGGGAAGCGACAACTAAATATGGTATTACAGCTTTTTCTTGTTCAAAATTTGTTTTGTATGTGTGCGAGTTTGGTTTAGGCAAATTCTCTTGCCCCTTCCTAACATGACACAATTGGTAAAAAATTTGAAGTGCCTTGTATAAGTAGCGGACCAGTGGCACACAGTGGCCCCAGTTTGTGTCTCTCATACATACTGGAACTGCAAGCTACATTAACACACACACACACACACACACACGAGAGAGAGCAAGCCTTTTGCTAGTCCAGCTACAACACCAGTGCCAACACAGTGACTCGTCGAGCTGAATCAACGGTAAGTTTGAATTTTAAGGCTTTGCTAATGTTTGCTAACGGCTAAGCTAACCCTCGGCTATCGCGAAATGTTTGAGTTACACGATCCGGAAACCGTTTGCGTTTTAAAACGGGTTTATATACGAAGCACCGCCGGGAACGAAGACCCGGATTGCAGCGTTAGACCAACCGGGACTGAACTGTGTTAAAAGCGTTCAATAGAAAGGTACTTTTAGGGCTTCTTGAACGACATTTTCTGCCAAAAGTAACGCTGCGATAACGTTAACGGTAACTAACCTGCAACTTGTTGCTAACACTAAGTTACAAACAGTTCTCATGAATGTAATTGAAGCGTAAAGTAAATTTTATGACCGTAGTTTCAATATAAATAAACACAATTTAAATTAAATGTACCTTTTTTCCCTCTCCAGTCGTTCTTATAAAGGATAAACACCTCAAACACATCGTTTACAGTCAGTTTAAGAGTCAACACGGCTCAATAAATGCTGGTTAAAGTAAAGTGGTGTGACAGACAAACCGAGCAACAGGTGATCCTGGTTCGCGGGCAGAGGCGTGATTGACAGCCCTAATAGCCAATCAGCTGACAGAGAATGGAGTAGACGCACCAATCATATTCGCCCGCAGTGTTGGTGTGGGCGTTGATCCAGACTGACAGCAGTATCATCAGCGGTAGCTCCGCTCACTGGGACGCCGAGGACAGACGGGGAGGGTGTCTCTGTTTCTGGGGAGAGATTTTTCAGTCGACGTTGCCCAAATACGAGGTGGAAATATCGGCCAACCTTGAGGCTGTGTAGAAGCTGGAGAGAACCGCGTTTTTGTGCTCACAGAGGATTTAAATGTAGCGTGTTCCCCGCAGATGGCTCAGACTGGTAGGTAACCGATGCTGGAGTGGACATAAAAATGCATGTGTTGCGTTCACCTGCCGTGAAATTATCCCTGTCCTCTGAATATTAAGTGCAGTCTAATAGCAATGGCAGTATAAAATACATGGTCTTTGTAATCAAAATGATATTTTAGATTTAACAAAGAATGTTATGTTATACAGATATTACACAACAGAACTAGCAAGGCCCCCATAGGAATGTTGCAGTGATGCCTAATGAAATGAACAAATGAAACTTAGAACAATAACCGGGCTTTCAATTCCCTTATTTCACGACTTAAAATATGGAATTAGGTGAATGAAAGTAATTTTTCTGTCATGGTGCTTTGGATAATGCTTTAGCTGTGTTGCATTTCAGCAAAATATCCTTACAGTGCCATTGTGTTGCAAGATTAGATAAAACATATTGCTCAAAAGTCATAAATGATGTTTCATAGTAGGCCTAAGTGATGCACAACTGTGGGCTTTGACAGAGGGAAATAAAATATGAACAGCTCAGTTTGGTTTTACATCTACATTAGAAAATGACTGCATGTGAAAATCTTTTCAATCTTTTTAAAATTCTGCAACATTTTCATCTTAAAACATTCAGGCAGGAATATTATACTTACTTGGATACTGATGTAATTGTATTATAATATATATCATTCACTTGCTATTGCAGATTACATTATGGCAACACCCATACAGTGGTTTCATCCATTGTTATTATAAAAATAAATGCACCTCTGAAGTGAGACTGTGTAAACTGAA
>JAQLOL010000010.1:5770345-5785457 GCA_029783665.1 Naso thynnoides
CGATCTGCCCGCGTTTCATTAACATCTGTACTTCTGGGCCCCACACGCAGCAAAATCTTCCTTCTAGCACAACCAAAACTCACTTATACACATATTTATTTGCATTTAAACAAAATAAATAAATTAAGTGTGAAAATGACAAGTTGGAAATTACAGCAGAGCTAATGGTGGTGGACACATTTTGTTTTTTCCTATCCGTTTTCCCCTGTTAAAATCTTTATGCTAGGCTAAGGAAGCTAAAGACCACAGAATATGACTATACAAACCATTGTCATTTCAAAATGTAAAAACGACTTGTCGTGGTATTAAGGTGAGAATTAAGATAGAGGGCAACTTTTTCTCTATATTTGTGGAAAGCAAGGCTAGCTGTTTTAAGTTTATGCTAACCATCCCCTGGCTTTAACTTCGTATTTAACATACAAATATGAGGTATCTATCTTCATATATTTGTCTTGGCAGACTAACTATCCCACCAAACAACTATATAATATCCAACTTCTCTTTAAAACCTCATTCCAGTAGCAGCTTGACATCCACCTTCATGGTCCCAAACTGTGGTATGCTAACATACCCCTCCCCTCAAGGTGAAAATTCTATCATTTTCTGATTAATGTGTGTGTCATTCCCACGTCTGTAAGCCCAACCAATACATTTCAACAAGCCCGTTGCCTGAGGGCACCAACTGTTGTGGTGTTATCAATAATCCATGAGGATCCTAATAATGCTGTATCATGGTTTACCACCTCCACACTGAAGGTCACATGTTTCCCTCTTCCTCTCTCTCTCTATCTCTCTCAAATGTACACACACACACACAACTACACAAAATGATGCTGATTGATCCTAATTGCACTTATTTTACCTCAAATCCCAGCTGGCTGAATACCTGCCTGTCTGGTCGGCCGGTCACTGAATAGGCTCTTAGCGGGTCAAAGTGATTACACTATCAAGGACATCTATTAGAATCCAATTTGGCCAGGTTGGGTCCTCAAACAGACCCAGCTAACCTCCTTAATGGACATTCATTTATCTCCCGTTGTTTGGAAGCTGTTGCGTGCGAGGGCCGCAGCTTTGGTGCTAAGCAGGATGGATGTGATATTTAGATCAATAGGTCCGGCTTATGGGGAAAAATGTGATGGTATACAGATGATAAGAGGGTGATATTTCATTGTAAATGTCAGTGTAATGTAACCATCAATGCCCAGGGTTGGGGAGTGTGCACACACTTCATATAAAACTGTATGGTTTTTATACAGCAACTCAGAGAGCACAACACATGAAGCCACTTCTGCTATTGCTCCTTCTCAAACTGGTGAGAATCTATTTGCATAATGAGGAGAAGCACATGTCAGGCTTGGTTATCCTGACACATGGACTGTAGTCCTAACACCTACATACATTTGAAGGGAGAGAGGGAGAGACAAGGAGATGGAGAGCACACTCATAGCACTGCAGGGTACCTGCATTTTTTAACCTTATACCTCAGAGCTTGAATAGACAATCGGCCGTTAGGTGCCAGTGCTGTAATACTGCATCAATCAATAGCCTCACCATGAAACACTGCTGCTCTAAAAGGAGATCCATCATTCTTACAGTGCCAAAGGTTTCTATATGCCTTTTGAGGAACATCGGTGAGTGCTTTTGTACAAAAGCACTTCACTGCGACATGAGCTTGAGCTTCGAGTTAAACTGTATGTGATGGGACACTCACTTGGAACTATAGCTGTCTGTCTCTTAAGGTTCTCACACTCAAACCATCATTTTAAAAAATTTATGGCGATGAGTCAAAGTGGATTAATCCTAAACATAATGCTGCAGTTGATAACTTTGGGGTAAATATCAATAACTTTTTTGCGTTCTATTTGGAAAAAATGTCATTATACCCACAGACAGCTATTAGTAAGTAGCATGGTCTGAGAGTGTCTTGAGATCTTGGTGTTCCTATGCCTCTGTGTTCAGGATTGCTAAAAATCCTATCGCTCCTGTTCTATTTGCCCAATCAGTGATGCTCTCTGTACTCTTTGTCCTGACTGGCTGGTTTACGCTGTACTTCCTAGCGACAGATGTCGTCGGTATGAGCCAATTGGCTGTTCATGCCTTAAACTCTGACTTGCTGCTGCTGACAACACAGTCTGCTAGCGACACTGTTGGTTGGCTCAAGCTTGAGCTGAGACGGACCAGTTTACTCTGCTGCAACTTTTCCTGCAGCTGTTTCGTCTCAGTTCAAACTGGTCTTAAAAAGGATGGCGACAACAAATGAAATAAAATACGAGTCGGAGCAAAAAGTGGAAGGGGAGGCCGCAGTGAGGTTGCTTCCCAACAAGTCTCATGCTACAGCTAATATTAGCTCGTTGGCAAAAGTTATCAGCTGCAGCTTTAAGAATATACTCACATAAAATGTGTTTAAACTTTTGGAGTCAGACCTACATCTCCGCTGTAAATTAGAAATTATGCCAGTTAAAGTAGTAGTTAAGGTGCTACAAAGACAGAAGACACAAAGATAATCCAAAACCAGAAAGAAAATTTCTTATTAAAATGTAAGGGTTTAATTATTTGTTCACTTTTAAGATGACAGAAAATATCAGTGCATTATAAACATTATGTTTTGCTACATTATGATGTATTATAGGCACATTTGTCGATTTGAGTATTTTATTTTAAAAGAAAGAGGTGAACAAACATGCACATCTTGCTAATGACAAAGGTCAACTGTTTATTTGCTCATGTCAAGGTGAGTGTAACCCAAATAAAAACGTTGATATCAAAGTGAAATATTGCTTTAAGTAAAGCGTCTGACACCAGACGGGGAAAAGGTCTTGGTGAGACACCCCAGCCACCTGGGCACCCGCGCACCCTGACACCTGGCAGAGCCGACTGTGTGATACTTAAGTGTTTCAGACTCCCGCCAGATGGTAGCGTGAAGAAAGATCACACACGCAGACCTATGCGTACTCGCAGACAGATACAGTTTGGCATACAGTTGCCTCACACAAATAATTCATGTGAGCCAGATGCACTGCAGAACTACAGTCTTAAACACATGCATATAAATGGACTCGACTCACGTTCCTCACAGGTACTGATATTCTAAGGAAGGTGAAAGACTTTTACAGTTGATACCAGACATTTATATGTTTCATATAAGCCTTATTAACATTGCCTTTAAATTTAATGTATGAATGTAAAAATGTTCATTTTTATTAGATCGCTATTAGCACCACTGTCAAAGCAAAAATACTGAGCCTCTTTAATAATATTAATTTATGTCAACATTGGGCTCAGGTTCAAGCACACAATGGGTGTTCAGTATGTGACTCAACCCTGATGTGACTTCCTTTTCCTTCACCCATCTTCTTGTAGACACACAAGTGAAGAACGAAAGATAGTTCATCTCAGTTATTCAAACTTTTTGTGTGGAAACAGACAAAGGTCAGGCTTCAGATTTTGAATAAGGATAATGAAAAAGAGAAAAAAAACAGAAAGGCACACACAGAAAGACACAATGAAGCCCCCTGCCCCTGGAAAAACTACTTCAGAGCTGGTGGGTGAAACAAAAGCAGGCATAGAGGGACAAACAATGTAATGAAGGCATGGAGAATTTTTGAGAAAGATGACACATTTCTTTCATTTGTAGAGAGAACGCCTGCTTATCAAAGCAACATACAACACAATGCTGAGGCGTGAGTCATTTTTTCTTTTGTTCTTCCTGCAATTGTTCTGGAAAATCATATGGCACATAAATCATGTGGACATTTCTTTATTTCCACCCAGGCACGCACCACTGCCATATGCTTTCAAGAGGGAGACCATTTGTTTTTCAAGGGGCCCTTGGAAAAGAGCTTTGATGCCATCCAAGAGAAAGAAAAAAGAAGAGAACACGCACGTTTCATTAAAGTTGACCCCCCCTTCGTAAGAAAAAGCAATGGTTATTAGAGAAGAGGGGACGCTGTCTTGTTTTAAAGCCCTGGAATGACTCTTGGGTTTGTTGAAGGTGTGTAGTGCATCATTGAGAAAGCAATCCCATTTCTCCCAGTCTTAAACAGTATTGTAGCTACCAGTTAGCACCATCCTCTTTCTATCTCACTAGGATCAGTTCACTCACGTTCTCTACCTTCCATCTTCAAGGTAATCACTCATGTCTCAGTCGAAATGGAAGGTACAGCAGTCACTTCGACCTAGCGAGAGGGAGCTCCCATTATTCCCTCATTGCGTTGACGGATGATTTCTGGATGCGATAGCAAGAGAGAAAGAGATCGACGTAATGTAGAGAGAGAGAGAGAGAGAGGGAGAGAGATAGAATATAAGGGAGAAGGGGTAATGTTCGAGCCATAATGTTTGCTTTCAGATTTGAAATAAAGCTGCTGTGGGGAGATAGGAGACAGATCAATCAATGCACAGAGAACGGGGTTAGCATTCTGGGTCTAAGCAGGTGATTTGTCTATAGGTTGCGATGGAATTGGACATTCATACAGGAACGGTTATGAATATGGAGCCAGGCAGTGACTTTGAAAACAGAACAGTTCAGGATGAAGCGCTTCAGTAAGCCACAGAGACTGCAGAGAGAACAAGTGATGTAGTCAGTGAGGCAGCCATTCTTCATAGCCTGTGTATAAATTCCCCAACGAGGGCTTGGGTTCACATCCTTTGGTATTTTATGTGCTGCGATCCGTCTTCCTCCCTAACACTCGCTGACTTCTCAGCATTTAAATGAAGAGGAAACAAAGAGAGAGAGAGAGAGACACTGGAAAGGTGGTATTTATCCTGTATCCTGTGAAAATGAATATGTTTATGCTTACGTTTGCAAACTTAAATCTGGATTTCTTACTTTTCCTTGTTGCACTGCTCAGAAATGCTGTCTATGCTAAAGGAGTTATTGGTCACTGTAATAATTTCTCCAGTCCATAACCAACCATACAGCCGGCAGCTCCCTAAAGATACAGTCAGTGCTCTATGCAAAATTTATTGTAGAGTTCAGACAAAGCCAATGTGAGGCTACATCAGACAGAGTTAGCAAAAAAACGTATGTATCATCCAAAGTTAGTGTTTTTAGAGTAAAATTTCCTCTAATTGTTTCCATACAAATTGTTGCTGGGCTGCGACAAAGCGATATTTCCCTCTAGTTGCGTGTAGGTTTGTTGCTTGGACACAGCACTGGCACTAAACCTACACACATCTACCAATGCTAATAAACCCACTTAATTTGGCAAAGTCCTATAATAAACTTTTGGAATTTTGTACAGAACACAGACTGCAGACTTTCTCACAGTGTATTCACTCAATTGCTTCAGGGCCAATATGGAAAGCAAGTCTATGCACAATAACTGAAGTAAACTAAATGCGTAGGCTAATAGTAGAAAAAGTAAAGAATAGTAAAAAATGAAGTCAACAAACTGACTAAGAAAAGTAAAGAGAGTTGCACAACCATAGCTTGCTGAAGCAACTGGTCATTCTAGAACAAGCAGGGCTGTGGCAGACAAAAACCTCAGTGTGGTCACAGTACAAACTGTGGGCAACAAGGCAGAGAACCCAAATGCACACATAGCAAAAGCAGGTTTGATTAAAGACACTTTACTTGATTAATTGGTCAATGAACAGTCTAATTATAAAGGGATTAAAAAAACAAACAAACAACTAAACAACTCCTCCAAACCTTCAAATCTGTAAGCTTTTGGCTAAAAAATGTGACCAATTATGCTTAAAATCATTGCATTTTAATGGATAGATTGATAGGTAACAATGTAGGGTCTTTATAAGGGTGAGATTAAGGTCCAAATGCAGTACACAGACTAGTTGCAAATTCTGGTCATTACTTTACTAAATTCTCAAAGCTCACAATATCATTGAGGCAAGTAAACTTCACTCAGCATAAGGAAAAGGGGGGAGCAGCCAGCCTGGTTTTCTTTTTAATTAAACCAACAAAAGATCATGTGTTCATAGGCAGCATTTTTAGGGTTTTGGTAGGTGGATTGTGTTACATTTAGACAGAGCCAAGCAAGCTGTTTACTCTTTCATAGTCTTTATGCTAAGCAAAGCATCTCTTGACTGCATCATGGTATTGAAGGGAGAATATAAGTGCAATGTCAGTCTTCTCTTTTTACTCTAAATGTAACTTGGCACGAAAGGAAATAGCCATATTTCTCAAAATATTGAACTATTTCCTAAAGGTCTCATGTGCAGGATTAAGAGGAAATTATTAGAAGAATATAACAGAGGGAAATATAAGATTCAGAAGTATGTATTTGTTATCCCCCATAAATCAGACCACTTTGTTTTCATTACCTTAGAATGAGACTTTCATGTCTACAGAGAGGGGAAGGTCATTGTCCATGGAGTTTGTCATGTTGCACTGCCATATTTCAGAGATCTAGAACACCTGCTCTAGTAGATGAGAGTTTTCCTACCACTGTATGTTCCACTACATGCTTGGAGGTGTAAAGAGAATCAGAATCGGGAAACTGGCAATGGGTGGCAAAGTCTGAAGCCATCTGGTGGGCAGGTGGGGATTTGCAAGGTCTGGAAAGTTCCACTAACTTTGACCGCAAGCTGTGGCTTCAAAAAACGAAACTAAACAGCGCACGATAATATAATGCACCAACAGCAATTTAAGTAAAACTGGGTCATATTGCACGGAGAAAATGTCCACTGGTTTTAACTCTGGTGTCCTACGACTGCTCTGTCTGTCCGCAGCCTTTTATTCATAGGACATCAGAGAGAAAACCAGAAGACATTTTGTCCACAAGATATCACCTGGTTTTACTAAAATTGCTGTTTTGTCTGACGTATTAATGTGCATTGTTAAATTTCATTTTTCAAAGCCACAGGTCGCGGTCAAAGTTACATAGTGTTGCTTAAAAGGGTGGGAGGAAGTGGAGGTTGCCTGAAAGTAGAAAGAGAGACGAACCAGGTTTGACCTTGAGTGTACCTAATAAATCAAAAACTTTGCCTTTCTAAAATTCAGCAAAGTTCTTTCTAAGATGATGTGTTAGTGCTTTTCTCAAAAGTTATGTAGTCTTGTCTTTAATGTATTTGGAACTAAGTATGCTTAAAACTTAACCCTTGTATAATTTTTGCAGTCCAAACATTTCTCAACATAACCACAACACTTTGGAGGAACCATTTAGTTCTCAGTTACAACAACATCCCGTGTGAGCTTGTGTAGTCATCTGTATGCACACGTGCGCAAGTGTGGGCCCATGTGCTACAAAATGTGTAAATGTAAACAACACAGACGTCTGTAGCCATCATTAAATGTCAAAAGACCACGCATGATTCAGTGTAAAATGGAGGTGCAATTTAGTGCAGTCAGTTTGTTGTTGAATCACACCTATCCAGCCCTAAATCAAGCTGTGCCCTATGAATCAGCTCTGCCCTTGTGATTCATTGCAACTGATTTGGATCTGAAATGCCCAACCAACACAAACACACACACACACACACACACACAAAAACACACACACACACACACTTTCGTTATCTGTTTGGCCCCTCTGATGTAGCTTCCTACAATCTCTCTTCCATTTGTCTAATGAAGAGACTATTGATTACTCATGCAGACAGATGGACAGACAGATGGACGCAGAAATAGTGACAAAGAGAGGAATAAGCATGCAAACAAATACAGACACGATGCAGGGTGAGCAGACAGACTAGCAGACCAGCAATAGCCGTGAGTCAGTGTTTAAGTATGTGTGAGTGATCGCACCAAGATTGAACAATCAAAGGCAAATTTACATATTTGACTCACACCATTTTTCAAGAAAAACTGTGTTTATCACACAAAATGCATTTGTGCCAGCTCAGTTTTTACTTGATACACTATTTCATGATAACATTTGTCATCCATTAAACAAAAATATAACAAACGATTAATTGACCAATGGTCTTTTTTTTTTTCTCTGGGTATGTATTCAGTACCGTGATCAAAATTTGGTACAGAGGATGTGGCTGACAAATGGGAATGTCTTCAAAGGAAAACTTTGAATCTGAGGAACTCATTTCTGATTTATGTGACGGTACGACAAATGCTATTTTAGCCACACTACCAGTGCAGCTCTGTCCACCGCTTTGGACGTGACAAGAATATCTGAGCAAGTATTAGATAGATTGCCATGAAATTTAATGTAGATATCCACGGTACCTTGCAGATAAATTATAATGACTTTGGGGATTCTCTGACCTTTTCACCATGCAGATGACATTTATGGTTTTAGGTGAAATATCTCAACAACAATTGGATTGACTGTCACAGAATTTGGTGCATATGTTCCCCTTAAGATGAATTTAACCGGTTATTAATCTGATTGTAATCTAGTGCCATCATTAGACCAAACCCCAAAAAACAAATGATATTCCATCAACTTTGGGTGTAGTTTGTGATTTGTGGAGGTTAGCAATAGCATGCTAACATGCCATAATCAGAAGTTGACCTTGGTGGACAGTGTACTTACTTGACATAAATATGTCAGCATCATCATTGTAGGCATATTAGCATTTAGCTCCTGCAGAGCCACACAAACTAGTAAGTCTACAGGCTTAAGTTTCCAGTCTGTGGGATGTAGGGTGATTTGTTTGTAGGAAATGAGAGAAATTTAATATAATATCCACATGTATGTTTTGATCAGTTTATAATAGACAGAAAATAAGATTTTTACTGTGTTTTCATAACCTTAGAATGATGTTTCTACAAAAGTCCAGAATGGATAAACACTTCTAGAGGGTATCCTGCATTTTTCCATACATAGCACAGTTTAAACTACACATCAGCTCTGTACTTAACATCAAAGTAATTTGATCTCTAAATATTAATTGTACTGTTACTGGTACTAAAATCTTTCATACAGTACCTTTAACTAAGACGCAGGGATTTGATCACTAAGATGAGTCAAGAAAATCCTTCTTGACATCTTAAACTTTGCTGCGCCAACTTTGCAGCCAAACTTTGTTCAAACCCCCAAAACTTTATTTTAAATTCTAGGGGAGATCTCAAAGTTTCAAAAATACTGAATGTGGGGAAATCTGGACATCTAAAATATTTCCTTTTGATGGAGCAATAAGAAACAGAGTCTTGGGTTTAAAGAGCAGTCTCTGTAAACATCATATAGCTGAAATGAAGAGTTGGAACAAGCAGATATAGAGGATATATTCCTTATAGATAGGTGCAGTGTGGGATAGGATGATTTTTTGTTGTTTTATCTTAAAGCTAAACAACAAAAAAACTGTATGTCTAAGGGTTGGAATCAGATCATTTGAGATGAGGCTACTTTTTTTTATCTGAGAAATTGCTCAGACATCCTTGAGGACAGTACAATGATACAGATCTACACAATAACCAGAGTACACAATATGACGTCTCCCGGATTGAGTTTCTAATATAAAGTATAATCAGAATGTTGAAACAGAATATATTTTCATTACATTCATCCAGTGCTCTCTGTGTTGCCCTCAGAGTTACTTCTATCAGATCAGCACCCCCTCCTCTCTACCTCCTCACTCTCCTTCCTCTGTAGTCAAACCCCTCTAAGACAGGGCTGTAAGAGAGCTGATCTCCTTTGATTCTCTTGGACTAGGAGGAGACAGACAGGGGAGAGCGAGAGGGTAGAGAGACTGTGAGAGAGGGAAATGCAGGATTCACTCAAAAAAAGCCCCGGTCCTCTCATCCTGCCGCCGGAGCACACTTGTTTCCCTCAGAACTTCTGTATTCTTCCCAGGGCCAGAGCGATGCAAGGAACAAGGGGGTGGAGAGGGAGGGAGAAAGGTGTGAGAAGAGGCAAGAACAGAACAGGCTCTGCATACAGACAAAGATTTAGCAGAGAAAGAGGACTCACAGAGGAAAATGGGGAGAAAGAGAAAGGGTAGAAAAGTCAGGGATTAGACACAAAAAGAGATTTGAGCAGCCTCTGTTGAATCTCTGCCATACTGTCTAAGTAGTAGTTGAATATGTTGCTTTTAATAGAATTAAACCTTTGGTTGTGAGTCACATGTGCTCTATGGCACCATTTAAAAGGAGTTTCAATACACAGCAGGAAAGTGGTTCCAATTATCCAGCTGTTATTAATCATAATTACAAGCCAGTGATCACTCCTGTTATATATAATGCACTTAAGCACCTTTTGTTTTTGGCTGCAAGCAGAGAGAGGAAGTGAGAGGGAGGAAGAGATAGCAGGAGACTTGTGCTTCTTAGCCACAGCTTCTAATTGATTTGGTTGCTTAATCCCTCTTGGACTGAGTTAAGGAGAGAGTGCAGCGTGATTGAGGCATTTGAATTCCCTCTCGTCTCCCGTGAGACGCGGCAGCAGCATGGAGGTCATCTAAATTGAATGTGGATCAGTCGCCGCTCATGTTTACTCCGAGGATTTGGCTCCTGCTGACAGCCACGACTCTCAGTCTGTTAGGATGGATCATCAGTGAGGCCATCGACTCCAGTCTGTTTGTTTGTGTACACGCTGGCTCGCTGACGATGCCGTGCCATTCGTGTTTTTTTTTTACAGCATGTGCTCGAGGTGACTGGGTGGTGTCGGAGTGGGAGCATTTTTTCTCTTGGCTTTTCAAGCAATCATAACTCAAAACATCCATCATATGTCTGTTTTACACACGTTCCCCCCGTTGCATGTTACTCTCCCAACCCCGACTTTTCCACACAGCTTTAGATGAGCGGAGCAGCTAACTTCTCTGGCAGCAGAAGAGAATATTCATGCCAGAAGTGACTATGGGTCTCTTGACATTATGAGGTTAAGCACAAAAGAAACACATATTAAGGCTTAGCTCTGGACTAATATTGGAATGTGACCATGAAAGACATTTCTAATCTGCTCAGGCAAAATCACATTAACTCCCCTCATGTATTTTCTCCACACTAACAGAGCCGGGGCTGGGAACATTTTTAATAGGAAACTTTCCCCTTTACACTGGGGCTGGTGAAGGACAGGGCGGGAAATGTGCAAGAAAATTCTTCTTCTGTAACTAATCTATGCTGATTTTGGAAGCGCGGTGGACATTTTTGTACACTCTAGCATACATTTGTGGCTGGAAACAAAGCTCTGCAGTTTCTTCCCCTAATAAACAAAGCACAGATCAATCAGAGTCACTTTCTGCAGCATGCCAGGGCAAAGAAAAACCACCAGTCCATTCCAAACATGAAACAGCTCTCCGGGCAGGAATATAAGAAATGGCACCCCGCTGAAATGTGAAGCCAAGCAGGATGCCGATAGAAGACAAATGATTGGCTGTCAAGATCTCTCCAAGACTCGCTGATCATCACACGGAGCACGCAGACACTCTCTCTCTGGTCCCCTGGGGGATTGAGAGCTCTGTCTACAAAGCTAGGGAAGGACAGAGGAGCGAGGACAGTGAGGAGGTCATCTTGAGCTCCTTTACTGTGAAGAGGGGTATGAAAATGAAGGCAGAACATATGACCAACTACAACTCCCCTCTACAAGCCTACTCATTGTATTCTTTACTACATGCATGCACTTCTATTCATATGTCACATTTCCATTAGTGGTGATCATTAGCTTTCACAGGCATTTGATCAGCGTGGCCCTTTCTGTGTCTAAAACGTGTATTTAGGCTGCCATGGTTGCATAATGGAGCTCATAATTATGAGATATTTCGAGCACTTCCGGCGCACGCTCACTGTTGGAGAAAAATCACCGGGCTACACATGTTTTTACTGTAGATTTTACCCAAGTGTGCCACTTGACCTTCTGCTCAAGTGCAGCTTATTCTGATTGGCCACTCTTGAGTTTGTAATGAAGACATAAACAAAAATATCGTTTGCAAATAAACTAGTAACTCGTTCTGAGCAGATTCAAGCTGCATGGATGTTTTACACTGTCTTAACCTTCTTTCTCTCTCTTTATCTTTATATGATAACATGTGACATTCTCCCCCCCCCCCCCATGGACCCTGCAAAGTTTAAGTAGTTATGGATGATGAATGTATGACAAGGGCAGAATTGACCTTCACAAAAAGCGTTTATTTCGGTCCCACTCCTCCACTTTCATGACGCATGTCACCACTTTCAGGCTTTCTCCTCAAAGTGCAGAAGAGGAAACAGGTAATGGGCCACCTTTGTGATATGATGAAGAATATTGCTGCTGTGGACAGTCAGTACTCTTCTTACTGTGGGTTGAAATTAGAAAAGAAACATTTGCTGCACTGGAGGAATGCATTCACAAGTGATACTGATGTGTAAAATTGGGTTGGTGAGGGATTTGTAGAGTTGGTTTCAGCCTTAGTGTGTAGATTAATTTGTAAAAATGTAATTCTGGTCACTTCTCCACCCATGAAAAGTGACAAATTGAAATGCAGACTCCCTAAACAACAGAGGAGAAGGGTCTTTCTGTTAAGAGCACCCCGGACTATACTTTCAAAAGACTAAGCTTGACTGAATTATTATTTGCATGTTGCTTACATCATGTTGCATGATTTCAGGATATTTAATTTCACTTGTTTTGAAAAGTTACAGAGAGCCATTTTGATTAATATGCCACGAAGCAGCTATCAAACTCCCACTCTGGCACGACACAACGAGCTTTCGGCCAAAGTGTTTAACAGTAGTTTTACAGGTAGTGATATCAGAGGTAGATATTGTGGCTATGATAATATGGGAGCAGGAGCGGGCCTCCAGATAGTCTGCATGAGCTATTTCGAAATAGAACAAAAGCAGATAAGACTCTAATCTCAGTAATGGCAGAAATGGCTTTTCTGTCCCCATGGAAACAGATAGGGTCAGTAAGCCACAATTGTCCTAGTGTGATCCCAAACAACGAAAGTGCTGAGAGGAGGGAAATACGGCTCTCCTCAGAGAACATGTTTTCTTTTTTTTTTCCCAAGCAGCAGCAGCCATTTCACCAGAGGGCTTGAACTGTGGAGTTGACAGAAATAATTTTCCATCTTTAAATCCATATGCTCACATCTATAGCTGGATTACACATACTCATTTTTCACTATAGGAGACAAGACAAATGGAATTACCTGGGACAATGGGATAGATCGTGCCAGAATGTGTTTCCCATTTGCTGGACTTCTCTTCTCTATACACAGAGACCTGCTTCCGCTAATTGCAAATTAACTTGAGTAATAAATTGGACTGCAAATCTCTATTGCCAGAACAGGTAACAGGAAGCTCCTTGGGATGCCAACAGCTGTGACAAAATTTCAACAGTGTGGAAAAGAAAAACTGAGAATTTAAAAGCTTTTAGTATCCTACAGTTTAAAGTGGAAATCCAGCAAGTTCAGAGAGGAATGTTGTTACCATAAAGAATTCAAGGATCCAATTATGTCCTTTATACTCAGCTACCTCTACACTTCAGTCATTCACAGAACACGCAGAAAAGGCGACAAACTGGTAGAGATGGGAGGAAAGAGAGAGGTGGGGTCACAAGGACAGCATGTGAAAGAGAAATGAAAAGGAATTGAGGATGAAAGAACATTTTTGTGCTGAGCAGAGACCATTGCTCATATTATTCTTCGACCTGGAATTAATCAACAAGACATGCTATTAATCTTGATGGACTGGAGTTCATCATACGCTTTCCATTGTTTGCTCAGGCCCGCACCATCTCAATTACTGCCTGCTTAATTCGGCAGTGCCCACTTCATCAGTCCTGAGCTTTATTATTCACAGGAACGTTTGATTTAGAGCAGTGTTCAGTTCTAATAGGGCAAACACTGAAAGTCACAATTACAAACATACCGCCATTGTGAATCCTCCCTTGTTAAATTTGTGTTCAGCTCGCCAGGGTCAATCTCATTTTGCCCCTCAAAGGACACAATATCTACATGCATAAATTACGCTGATTCTTCTCTCTAGAAATTGTCGTAATACTCTTTATGCTTGCACAGATAAAATTAACAACTGCAGAGTACAGTATGCTCACTGCTTGCTGAGCAGACTATTCAATCTGCACAGTGAATGCAGATCAGAGCTGATGTACTTTACGACCAGCAGGACTGTTTTGATCATTTTCATGCAGCGTTTCATTAGAAAGAAGCATCGACAATACACTGAGCTAAAAGAGTTGCCAAGTGGAAAAAAGCTGCAACTCCTGTAGTTTTTTTCCTTATTAATATTTTTTTCATTTCAAAGGTTTGTAACTTTGGTAACTGGAAGTTCCAAATAACTTTGAAATTTATAATCAGAAGTTTGCTGCCAGGAGGTACTTTGGCAGTGCTTGCAATGAAAATACGGGCAGTCTTTAATTAACAGTTAATTAAAACTAGATTCTAATGTAAATAAGAATGTAAATCTGCAAAAATGTAAGATTTGTCTAAAGGTAAATATAAAGAGTTACATTACCAATTGTAAATTGATTGTGAAAAGTTATTTAATTTTGTTTTGAAAGAGCAGTTCATTAAAGGACAATCCATATCCCTGTAGTTGGCACCAAAATGTGTAGTTCTTTCTAGCAGTTACTGTGAAGTTATGAGCATGTTAGGAAACTGGGCATCTGGACACTGATGTCAACATCATGCAGGCTATATTATATAACACAAAAGTTCCATAAATATTGACTTTACTTGAGTTAAACCAGGTGTGAATTCCAGGTAAAGTCAGTCATTCGTGTCCTTATGTTGATATCAAATTATTGATAATACTGTTCATCTAAATGGGTCAAATATAGTTGTTACCTCGCAAGGGCAAAAACTGTGATCATACATGTCTCAGTTAAAACACATAACAGTGGTGTAAGAAATACAATTTATCAGTACTATACATCAGCGTCATTTCTGTGAAAGTTTATAGTTTATTTTTTCAGGTTGGTGTGGTGGATGTCTCTTAATGTTATTACATTATTAGAATTCAGCAGTTCTTCGTAGGGCCTGAGATATCAGTTTGCCGATATTATCAACCACTGCTAGCCAATCGCCCATATACCAGTATCGGTATATTTTATCTAATGTGCGCCAATATTAAAATTATTTATGATGGAAAAAATGCTTGTGCTATTGATTTAAAGTGATGTAATTACACAGTTTGAGCAGCAGAGAGCAGTCCATTATTTAATAACTAATAAGTCAAGTGCTGAATGTTTCATGAGCTGATGTTTGGAAAGAAGTTTGTTAAATGTAAGATATCCTGCTTCCATTGCATATCTCTGTCACATGTATT
>JAQLOL010000010.1:5799645-5819614 GCA_029783665.1 Naso thynnoides
CTTTAGACCCAGCGGGGAACGTGCAGCAAGAGCAACACATGCTGATATTCTCATGTATTGTTATTTTCAATTCTGTTTCATTCAGTTTTGATTTATTTTCTCTTTGCTTTCTTTATCCCCTCTCTCACTTTCTTCCCCTACTCCCCCATCTCCTCTTGGCATGTTGTCTTTTCTACGATGATGATGATGGTGGTTCATGTCTGTTTCCTGACGCACTGACACTCTTCACAGTTCCCCTAAACAATTCAGCACTAATGGAAATCTTCAATATTGCATGTTGAAGCCCTCTGGGTGCTGTTGATGGCCTGTTGTTGAAGATTGGTATATATAAAAGCTGGTCAGGTGGAGCAGAGCAAAGAGCTTGCTATGGTGTAAATAAATGTAAAACTGAGTTGGAGAAAAGAAGCAAAAGTCAGTGGATGTTCTAACTGTGTATTCATAGCCAAATAAATGGCTAATTAAAGACAGCATGTTGGGAAGAACAGAAGAGACAAGGTTGAGAATTTTTTCCAGGGTTGCCAACCGAGAATACTGTAAGCAATAAATTAGTGAACAAAATAAAATAGCAAATGTAAGCCACGAGAGCCATTTGCATTTCAAATCATCATTAAAAAGTTGTTGCAACATTACAAGACAGGAATTAGTAGCTGCCCTATTCACGCCAAGTCCAACTGATTAAAAGTTCAAAAAATTCTCAGAAAATTGGAATGTTTTGCAGCCTTGGCACAAACAGTATTCATCAACACATTTAATTCATCACCGTCTATGTTTTTCAGCTGAGCACAGCCTCTTGTATGAAAAGCCTGCGAAAAGCTCTGACTATGGCCTTGGCTCTACGGTCCACATCCAGCAGGTGAAAGCGGCAGCCAGAGGGAATCCTGTTTACTTCCACTCTATCTCCCCTCTGCTCGCTGCATGCAGATGCGACGGGATTATGCAAAGTATCTTTTCACACACCTCTGAGCCAAGAAAGTCGGCAATAGAGATATTTGGCGTGAAAGGGCTTTATCTTTGTTTGTGGCTCCCGTAACAAGGCTACTGTCCCTGCATCGTGTTGCTTTGTGGCCTTATGTGTGAAGCAACACAAGCCACTTTCATCCTCGCAGAATGTGGATATCACAGGTGATGCAGTGCAAACTCTCCCCTGCATGTCACATTCTGGATTGAAAAAGTAAATGGGATTTGTGACTTTGACCTCTGAGTTTATTCTAACACAATGGCTACCGCCGTGGCCTGTTGTCATGCTCTGACAGCAGACCTTGGACATGCAGCAAATCTCTTCTTCTCTCCCTCATGCTGCAATTGCTCTTTTCCGACTCATGTGCCTCTTTTGCCTTTCAGCCCACCTCTTCCGGAATATCTCACATCTTTCCATTTATCTCCACCATGCTCTGCCCCTCCCCGCCCGGCAACCTTTGGCCTCATTATGGGAAAGCTTCAGCGTGCACAGTGGTGCATGCTCACAAACTGTAGCTGAGTGTAAGCATCAAACAGCATTGTAATAGAGAGAGAGAGACAAAGGAGGAGGGGGAAATGAGAGTAAGTGAATGAACGAAAACGAGAGAGGTCTGAGGCACTGGGGCTGCCGCTGTGCAACAAGCCCCAGGGACAGACCTATTTCCTCCCATTAAAGACTATTTGCTGTGATCCAATATTTGAAAGGTACTGCAGGAAAAACACATCTACTGTTGTACAGCTCAGCTTTCTGGTAAAATGTATTTTGCAGCGTTTAAGACCAAAACACAACAAGTTAAAGGCAATATGCTAGAAAACCTCTATTTGAAAAAAAGGGTTATGGGAGGTTGGTTACACAAACACAACGTACTTGGCTTTGAGAGGTAAAATTGCCTGTGAACAACGTGCCATGGGTGCACGGGTTACTTTCTCTATTTTAAAACTCTCTCAGAAGAAACATTTGAGGAAAATAAAAAGTCAGACAAATAGAAAACATATTTTGTCAATTATATGAAGATGAACTGCAAGGGGATCACGCTTAATTAGTCAAATGATGGGCCTGTTTCACAGCAGAGAAAGCAGGTGTCGCTGATATTAATGACGGCTCCCCTCTATTCAAGTGTCCCAGTAAGCCATGACAGTGTGACAGCGAGCCAGCATGTGCAAGACTTACAGCAGGTAATTGGAATTCAGTCATCATTAATTTTATTAATTACGTCAACATATCTGCCATGAAAAAGACCTGACATGACAGTCCAGCTGCGTAATGCTTAACATTTTATCTGAGCCTCGCATTACAAGCTACAACTGAATTTTTAAAAAAGTTTGTTTGCTGTGTAAAACACAAATAAACAGAAATTCATAGTCTGCTAATCTTTTCTTAACATATTATCTTTAAAATAGCACCTATAGATTATTATTAATGTTTGATCTCATTAACTTTATTAATTTTTGTGGAGTTGATTCTTTAAGTTAGATAGTTTTGCTTTACTTTGGAGAGGCTGTTATGTTGTCCATCTTTATTTATGTGAATTGGTTGCACATTAAAAGATAAAAGAACGGATCTGATGAAGCAAAAGAGAGAATTGAGGAATATGTAGATAACGACACACACTTTTGGACAACTATTTCTGGAAGTCATAAATTTGGTCTCATTTACCAAAAATGATGTGATCAATAATGTAAAAGAAAAAGTATGATAATAAAGAGATCTTGAGAGAGAAATTCAAATTTGTCTTTAAAGTCATATAAGCATAAAGTGGTCATGACTGTCAGATGGAAATTGTCAAATGCAGCCTGGTTGGCATTTCAGTTGCAGCCCTTCAATCTGACAGATTCTTCGGCTGAAGCGGGCTGATGCCTTAAGAGTCTACTGCCATGCTAATGCTCTGTAAGGCCCTTAGGCACAATGGAGCTTGTGAGCTTAGCATGCTAACATGCACAAAGTGGACAAGTTCAAAAACTTACGTTGAGCAGACACCTGGCCAACATTGTAGTTTAGTATGTTCACAAATTTTTATCTTTATCTTTTTAATGCCTTGACAGAGAAAAATGTTTTTTTTTCACTCTGGACCAAGACTGAACCAAGGGGCCAGTGTTTTCATCTGGGGACCTACACTGCTAGCAATGCTAAAAAGCTTTTGTGTTTAATTGCAGAAAAACATCACTACGTTTCCTAATTACTATACAGATAATGCATCAGTTATCATCAAGAAATGCTACAAACTGAGACATTAACATATGAAAACAATAAAGATCAATCTGTGTTAAATAAGTGGTCATGAGATGGCATTTCAGCTAGAATCAAAACAACCTCAGCTTCCTCTTCTCTTTTTTCTACTTTCTGTGATCAGCAATTCACTGCAGTTTGGTGTGCTTTACTTCTCCTTTATAGACGGATAGATTTTACATAACCAGCGGCCCAACACACTGTCTACCCAGCCATCAAAACAGCCACAGAGGCACAAAAGGCATGCATCCAGATGAGCAGCCACGCTGCCAGTCATGCACACAGCCAGACAGTCAGGCAGGCAGGCAGGCTTCCATTATGTCCTGGGCTGTGAGTGCTGATTGCTCGCCACTGCTGCCTGTGTCAGGATTAGCTATTGTGGCCAGTGCAGAGTGGATGGGCTCAGAGCCCGATATGATGCCGAAAACCCCCTCTGTAAGCAGCAAGGGGTTGGAGAATTCACAGCAGACAGAATAAACGTTTATGGTAGAAACGAACTGGCGCATAAGCACACAGGCAAGCACTTGAAATCCCACTTACGTACAAAAAATGACAATCAGCACTGGATTATATGCAAGCATGCGTGAACACACGCAAGCCAGCAAACAAGTGAACATACACAGGAAAACAAACAAGCTGCTCTTTTCTCTCTCCGTTCATCTCCTCCCTCATCCCTCCTTCCACAGGAAAGTGGCAGGCAGCGGGGCTGGACTCACGCCCCGTCAGAGTGGTCAGCAGTAACAGGATTAGCTGGGAGAGAGTGCGTGACGACAAGCCAGTTTTCTGCCGAACACTGTCATTATTGAAATACATTACACACTCAAAATGGAGCCGCTGGAGCCAAACTGCTGTCGACTTAATTACTCCGAGAGCACTCTGTGGCCGTGGCATATTTTAATAATTTCTTTCCCTTCTCACCCCTCGCCTTCCGCCCACTGCTATGGGAGATGTTCAGAGAACATGGTGCCATTGCTGGAGCTCCCTGTCCACTCCTTGTACTCTCATTTTCACATGATGCACTTCATTTTTAATTTTTTTCTTTTTTTTTAATGTTGTATTGATGATACACTTTTGTTCACAGCATAGTTATAGTTGCGTGTTTATGTGCACGTGTTGGAGCGCCAGTTGGCATGTGTTTGTGTGATATGCAGGCAAACAAAGTGCAACATAATCAAAAAAGCAGAAAACCTACGTGTGACAGCCAAATCTTCCTCTGCTTTACTCTGGCACACACCTGGGGACCGAGCAGAAATCCCTTAGGGCAGCCATTTTAAAAAAGCTCTTCTCAGTCCAAAGGAACATCAAGCTTAAACTCACAGCAATCCTGCTGCTTTTTCCCGAGCACACCAGGATGCACTTATCCTCGACTCACATCAAGTTCATTTAGCTCCCAGATCAAATGTTACGACGAGCAAACTGTTGAGCTGGCAGCTGCACACAGACCTCCTCCTGGTTGGCTGCTTTCTACACTTAACTTTCTCAGCAGCATCGCTTGAGGCCATATGACTCGACTCCATGAATTATGTATAGTCTCATATTCTGCTACAGCGTATAGGCTAGAACTGTCATGAGCGTCTGTGGCTGCCCATGACCAATGAGGCTCTTGATTGGCTACGCACTATGTCCAGGTCCCTAGGGGTGAGAGGTTACGAAGGTTCAAGAAAAGGTAGATAATATTTCCGATAGAAGTTAGCCGCAGGCAAGATGCGACTCCTCGGGGAAGAACGGGGGGAATAGGATATCCGGGTGAGGAGCATTGACAGCCCTGCAGAGATGGAAAAAAGGGAGGAATATAGATTAAGAGTTCTAGCAAAGGACGGAGAATAGGAGGAGATTAGGACGGCGAAAATAAACGACAATGAGGGAGTATCAGACAGGGAGTACTTATTACAGTCACGCAAGCATGAATTAAGATGCATACTCTGTGCAGGAGAAACACCAGGGGGTGTGCACACAACAAAGGGGAGGCCGCCGCGAAATCACACACATGCACATGGAAACATGTTTGCACGAGCACTCATGCAGGGAAGTTGTCAAGTTACGTTAGCAGTACATTGCTCCATTTGCCTCATGTAGATAGACCATGTATATGGTTATTCCCCTCAAGACCAGACTTTGCTGTAAAACCTTAACATGATGTGATTCTCTTTCAAACATAGCACAAGTCAACACGGTTTCCTCTCTTCTTTTCCTTTAGAGGGGAAGAAAAGCTGCTAAACTTGCAGCTACGCACCTGCGTGCAGCACTCTGAAGCTGATAAATGAAATTCGACTGGGCAAACTTTGGTGTCTGGGTATTAAACAGCCAAGGAAACAAACACAGAATCCCCTCTCTTTCCCATAAGACAGCACAGCGGGGCACATACGGTAAGGTAGATTTATCTCATTCTAAGAAGTGCTTTTATCTACTTTGGAAGTCTCTCTGGATGAGATAAATGGTATCACCTGCGGTCACTGGGGAAATTAAATAGATTATTTTCTTTGTGTGCTACAGTACAGATGGCACAGGAGCCTCAACTTCCAATTGTGCATTCATGCAATCAAGGCTCAAGAGGTGGATTACAAGATTGATTTTTTTCTAACTTTGCCTTTGCTTGCGCAGTTGTTTCCAACTCCAGCTACTGTAAGTTACAGCTTTACTGTGACATAGTGCAGGTGCTGCATATAAAGTCCCTCAGGCTTGCCTGTGATACTCCCAACACTGCATTGTATTTATTCCAGCCTCAGCCTGCTTTTTCCTCTCCGTATCTGCAGTCTTTTGGCTAAAGATTACCGAGGAGTCATACATGAGTTACGTCGACAGACTTAACACGTTCACAAGGCCAAACAAAAATGTGTGAAATGCAGGTGAGTGGCAAGAAGCCTTCTACGCGTGAGGTGCAAACAAGGCTCAGGGGAGAGCACTGACTGTGAAATTACACCAACAGCCAAATTTGCAAAAGTTGGAATCAAGTATGCACATGTAAATTGCACTGCAAACACTTGGATATACGTTCACAAGAATAAATGCATACGAATGTGAGTACAAACTCTCAAACAAAGAGGCGAGTGAGAGAGACGAAGAGAGACAGGAACCAATAAAAGTGAAGACTGAAAACAGATGGAGCCTCCTGAGGAACTTATGTTTTACTGTCTCTATCTGTTTGAGACCAATTTAAATGGTTCTGATAGCATTAGGGAGGCCTGTCTGTGCATTGAGTTCTTCGTTGATTTAAAAAAAACAAACAAAACCTGTTTGGAAACTCAAGACATCAGCAGGAAATAAGTAATGGATGAGGAGATATGATTCCTACATTTTCCATCGAACAAAGGCTCTAGTGTTTGTTTTTAGATGGTCAAGAGATCACAGTGCGTCAGACTGCGCAGAGACCAGGAAAAATAATGGCTGTTTGTCTGTGATAAAAACGATATGATCAGAATAATTCATGAGATATTTGAAGTGTGCCTGCACCCTTTGCACTTGCAAAAGATACCTTCCCGAAGTTTAAATTCAGGGTGAATCTGTAACTTCTTTAAAGCTGCTGAGCAGAACTTTGAGTTTGTGTTGATTTTAGCTGCCACTCTGGACAGAACCAGTATGACCACGGCTGCCTGTCGTCGTAAAGCCCCGGATCCGGCTGCTGGTTACCACATGCATTTGTTTAGGAAAAAAGTTAGAGCAGGACACAGTGCTATAGTTACACACCTCGCTCAGCAGAATTTTTTTTTTTTCCCCGAACAGCTGTTTGCAAGATGTGCAGTGCTGAGGTAATGTACAGCATGCAATTGTGGCATAACATTAACAGGCCAACTTCTGCTACATGTGCCTTAAATCGTATCATCCGACTTACGGTGCTTGCAACTCATGGCAGGCAGTCAGAAGTAGCAGTTGGAAATAGCCAATTTTCTCGCTGTTGATCTCATTTAATCATTTAAGATGGCATCAATACGAAAAAGGAACAGTTTCATAACCTGTTAAAAGATGCAGCCAGTAAGTTTTTAAATTAAAATTTTCCGACATTTTTCATGTAGAGGGTTGTTAAGGCTCATTTATACGTTAGACACGGATACAGACGTAGTCCTCTGTCCATACTCTGAGTTTATTTTGTCTGTATTTTTGTCTGTCTCCTGGAGTCTTAGGGATCTAGACGATACGTGGCAGTACTGCAGGAAATTAAGGGGGGCAGTGTTTGACGTTGCAGCCCACAGTTCAAGCAACACCAACAAAAGAAAGGAAGAAGAATATTTTGGAAAAATGGCAGAAATTTTTGAGGAAAGACGGTGCCAGTTGGTGTGGAATTACATACATATTTATGATGTTACCTCGCTCAACACAGGGATAGACAGCTCCAACAGAACAGCTGGGAAGAAAGAGATTGGATGGGAAATGAACGACAGCTGGACGGCAGTGAAGGAGAAGAGGACATCCGTGTGACACCTTTTTTTGTTGAGATGCCCCTCTACTTCGGTTTATCATCCATCCCAATGTATGGTATGCATGGAAGTATTATGGGCAAGGATGGTTATATAGTTCAAAATGTACGGAGCTGTTTCCGTACATAAGGGGAGCATAAATGAGCCTTTACCTGTGGTGCATTTGTCCATAATGGTTCAGGATGCAAATTATGAACTCTCTGAGCCAAAGATGCATTCCCCTATTTATTAAATTTTTTGGCATAATAGTTAACAGCTACAGGTACTCATGAACACATTTTTCAGTGTTTGCCACAGGTGTGTGCATGTGTTTTGAAGTCACATTGTGCAATCATAGTACAATTGATTTTTGTCATGCTTTGACAGTGTACATGGCGGACTACATCTTGGACTCTGACCTGCCTTGGCTTTGTGTCTGTCATGACTCACTGACATACGTGCTCCAACAATAAATGTTTACACTTATACAATCCTATTTTATAAAAGAAAGTCATCTTGGAACAGTTCATTGCCACTAAATAGTGAAGTTCAGCTTTATCTCTTTTCTTCAGAGTCAATAGAAAAACATTTAGGTTAAAGGTAAAGATAAAATAAACAGAATGCTTTCCCAAATGGAATATAACTGCGTCCCTCTGCTTCTCCATGTTTACAGCTGTGCATGGAAGAGCACTCTGTGCTCCTAAGGGTCCTGTCATGGAACATGCTGTCTCATCAAAGTAGGAGAAAGGAGGTAAAATAATTCTGCCAGTGCTCGTTGGTTGACTTCTTCAATGACTATAACCAGCTAGCTGTTACCTCATATAATAGCTTGTTTGTTAGTGTTCGTGTGTGTGTGTGAAATGTGCTTGGCATTGTTAGTGGCTATTGCCTGCCACAGAAGCTTGATTCTTTACCGTACGATGGCTGAGAGATCTATATATTTTGGATTCATGCCTTTTTCATGCTTGAAGCTTGTACTGCTAAATGGTATTTACAAATAGATGTTATTTTTATTGTTGTAAGGGTTATGGCAACTCCAGCATCTGTTTTCAGATGTCTACGTGAAAGTGAAATAAGCAAAAACTGAAACTTTCCAAACGCGTTGTCTAGCTCACTACCATAGATAAGATTGTATGTTTGGTTCACTTCACATGTTGTGATGCAGTTATCGTTGCTAGCTAAGCCAGGCCAGGTAGCATGCCTGGCCAGTCTGGCCGAGATGCTGAAAGGATTGGAATGAGATGTTTTTTATATATATATTTTAGATATACTATTTTTTCTTCTGACACCACACAAAGTCTCCATGCCACGTCTTTGCCAGCTCATAAATATTTCTCTAGATCTGCCCCTGCAAAGTCTTTTCATCATCAGCATTAGCTGATATTTTAATTCACCTCTTGCTGTAGTACTTTAAAGGATTTCTTGCAACACAGACCCCTACGGTATCTTCTATCAGGTGAGAGTCCCTGGCAAGATCTGTCTAGTTTGTCCATCCCATGATGTCACAGTGGGAGTCATTAAGGTCACAGCAGATGGGTAAGGAAGCCTGCGGGGAAGGGGTGTTGGGACCATAGTGTAAGTAGCTGATTCAGATTCACCTGTTCAGAGGTACCAATGGTGACATGTTCATCAGCCAATCTCCCCCCCGTTATATATCCAGCACCATTTCTTTCGGTGTGATGTGTAATTTGGTTATGGAGGGCACTGGCAAGCAAAGGTAAGCACAGCCTTTTTTCACCTATAGGAAGAACTTCTGTATTTCAAAGTACTGTTCAGACAATAAATGAAATGGTGAGTGTACTGCATTTATGTGGCACTTTTATAGTTTTTGACTATCAAAACACTTTACAACACTTAACAACTTTTTTTCCCCCCTCTATTTTAAACTGTTATTTATTGTGACCATCTGCGCGCTAATGTTTTTTATGTGTTTAAAGCTGTGTTTAGTCCATTTAAGTGTTCTTATGTGTTTGTGTTTTGTGACTTCTATGTTGAATGCTTTTATGTTCTTCACTCCTGCACAACAAATAACCCCACTGGGGACAAATAAAGTTATTGAAATTGAAATTGAAGTTGAACACAGCATAAGTCAGCATTCAAACAGACATGGCATGTGGCTACTCTACATGGTGCCAACCTGGATTCTCATACACACACATTTACACTCTAATAAAACAGCCATCTGCGGCGATTTGGGCTTCAGTATCTTGCCCAAGAACACTTCAACATGCAGACTGCAGGAGTTGAGGATTGAACCACTGACCGGCTGATAAGTAGACGACCCATTTTATTGCCTGAGCAGACAGAATTCTGAACAGACTCCCATGGCAGACACCAACTTGGATTAAGCTGGTTCTTGTTGTAAACATTTGCTTGTTGTCTGTATTTTGTTTCGACACAGACTAAGAGTGACATCATTATCACATAAACTCTAACCATAACCCTTCAAAACATAGCTCATTTCTCTTCATTTTTCATATCATCTACTGGTGGTTTTCTGCTTCTTAGACAAATAATAAAATACAATTACCACATTAAGTAAGCTCCTCCTCTTTGTTGCCTGCTGAACATGTCGCCTGATCTTTTAGTCTTCTTTACCTTTTCATCCTTGTTTCCCTGTGCTTTCACATTATTTCACACTTCTGATTCGTGTTATCATATTACTCCACATAACTGGCATCTAACACAAATCTAATAGCTCTGATCTGAATGACCCAGAGACGTCTTTAGAGTCTGGAACTAAAGCCCTCTTCTAAATAATGTCTTAACCTCTTTAAATACCACATTTTACATAAATATATATCATCCTAATGAGTGAGATGAATACAAAAACTGAAGATGAATACAAAGACTGAAGCCTGAAGATTTTGAATATTTTCACAAATTAGCATTCCCCTTATTACCATATGCGTTATAACTCTAGGCGCTATCCATAAAAATGAATCTTAGAATATTGTGTAATCAGTTTCAGACTCACTCATTCAAAATACAGAAGTCGTCAGTGTGTTTGTCAGCTGCACATCCTGTAGTGCCACCATTGCTGAGTTTCTGCCAAATTCCAATTTGAAAGGGCGTCACTGTTTCCCACAAGTCACTAAATGAAACTGGCTCATTTTTAACTGCAATGTAGCTGATTTTTTTGATAACGCTTTACTTAAAGCATCCATATGTAATGCAGTATGAACATACATATAATGTGTTATAATGGGCCTATAGTGCTGTATAATCATAGTTATAAGCAGGGTTAGGGTTAACCACAACCCTGACCCTGACCTGACCTTAACCAAAACTATAACCACCTATAATGCATTATAAGTGTGTTCATAATTTGTTGCAATGTGTTATAAATGTTAATGTATTACTGTATAATGCATTAGAGAGACGAGGGTCATAGAAATTGTTACCCCTTTTTTCCCTTTTTGGGGGGATCTGTTATTTATTTTGGTAACACTCTACTTAAAGCATGCATCTACAAGACATTATGAACATATTTATAATGCGTTATATTGTAGTTTGCTGTATAATTACATTTATAAGCAACAGAACAAACCATAACCACCCATAATACGTTTTAAGTGTGTTCTCACTGTGTTTAAATGTCTTATATATGTTAAGTGTGTGTTATAATACATTATAGAGAAAGGCTTCATAGAAAGTGTTACCTTTATTTCTTCAAAATCCAGAAAATTTAACTATTCTATGAAAAGACTATATAATTGCAACCAATTTAAAACTATCAAAGCAGCATTCCCAAGTTCTTTATAGTTAATAGCATGCAGTGACTCTGTTAGGTCAACCTAGATCAAAGTTTGCCATATCAGTTTAGAATGTTTTAACTGTCCATTGCTCCTCACGTGCAAAGATTTACTTGTTGACAGCAGTAACGGATATTTTAAATGGTTTTCTTACTTGATGTGATTTTGTTAAATCTTTGCAATAAACCAGTATGTGTCAATATGTCCCACCATATATTTGACCTGTACATTTTGTGTTCTGTGCACGTTATGTATATGTATGTATGTTACATGGATGTTTGTATGTTTTGTGCATGTTTGCATCAGTGTCTCTCTGTTTTTACCCTGTTGGAGGGCTCCCCTCAACCCACCACCTTCATCATTTAGTCCCTATCTCTTCTTTGAAGTTCAGCCTCAAAGAGCAGCTTCAAAGCTTCACCCTCTCACAATAACATGTTGCTTCATATGTGAGAAAAATATCAATAGGACTCTGTCTCAGTTATTATGATTTAATGGCTATGTTATTGAATGACTGGAGAATTCATAATTAGTTTTGCTGGGGAAAATCAATACCATTTGATTAGCTCAACCCCAGTGTTTCACTGCAGTACATACTTTGCATATTAATTAGATGCATTTGCGTGCTTGAGAATTTTGTGTGTGTTGATGTGTATTTAATGGTGGGCATTTGTGTGTAAGGTTATGTGCAGTTGTGTGCAAGTCAGCCAACACTTGTAATTGGAGGTGTGTGCATGTGTTGTGGTGGTGCGTTTATCATACATTTTGCAAGTGTGTCTGTTCATGCACAGAGAATTTGTATTTCTGTGTATATGCAATAAATTATAAAAGGAAATGAAGCTCAAGTAAATTTTGGGTGTATTGGATTTTAGAGTGCTGCAAGCTTTTAACAGCAAATTGATGCCAAGTGCACTAGACTGCCACTAGAAACAGTGGATGCACACATAGTTTTACAATGCAGAAAGTCCAGTAAATATCTGCATACCTTTACCGCAGAAAATCTGTCTCACACACACACACACACACACACACACACACAAGGCTTAAAACTAGTGGCCAGTTATTTTTTACATGCAGTCCAAGGTTTTTTGAGAACTGTGTTATCCAGCAGGTCAGAGCAAGATATTGAATTATTTTCATTAATTCAAATTTTCAGGACTTGGCCTGAACTACAGGTTTAATGGCTGTAACTAAGAGGGATAAAGTGAGAAAGTCTACGCACCAGTCCTCACTCTCAGTTTGATGTTATTGACAGAGTATCATCTCTGGCTGCAAGACGTGAAGCCACAGGAGATGATTGAGTGCAGTTTCTTCTTTGATCAGTCTCTTTCTACCTGCCAGGTAGTTACATTAGCCGGCCAGCTATCTGCAGATATCTGGTCAATGTCAAAAAATGCACACAGCAGGAGCAGATTAATTAGTGTGCAGACTTTTTTGCTTTTCTGTGCTAAAACTGATCATTGAAGGAGATGGATACGCTCTGCTTAGTTGCCGAATCTGGTACACTCCATAACAGTATGTGATAGACCAGTGGTTCTCAACCAGGGGTCTGTGGACACCTAATGGTCCGTGCATTTGCAAGGGGTTCATGAAATAATGAAATATATATTTTAAAAAGATCCTATGACATTTACAGACATACATTATTTTCTGAAATAGTGACCGGGACCTTTATTTACCACAGCTGCAAAAGATATCAGGCCTTTATTTCCAGTCCCCTCTATGTGATATGTTGGTCATATTTTAGTATGAAGCCTCATTTTGATCTGCTCCCATCTTTCTTTTAAAGTTACAACATTACGCTGTTAATGCAAATTCAACACTTCCTGTATTCTTTTCTAATTAAGAGCCCTCACCCTCTTAAGTTTCGGTGGACAGACACCATTATTTCTTTTAAAGGCTTTTATTGTTAAAAGTTTGCGGGAACACAAAGTGGAAAAATCCATTACTTGCAAAATTCAGCGTACGGCACTTAAAATTAAGTTACAAACAAACACACAAACACTAAGAAGAAGATGACAACTAACATTACTGAAAGAAGAAGGAAAAGACGACAAAGAACGACTCTGCAATGTAGCATTAGCAACATGGAGAAAAGTCTGAAACAACCATCTGTGTCGGCAAACAGACTTTGGTCCACAGGAGAAAAAAAAAAAACAAGATCGAGAGCAAAAACAGGCTGTTTATATTTTTGGCCAGGGTGGGGGTCGGGGGTATCAGGGTTCCTCAGGATTTGAAAAAATGCAGGGGGCCTAGTACCCCAAAAAAGTTGAGAATCACTAAAATAGACTATTTATTTTTACAATGTAGGTCTTACAAATAAAGCCCTAAAGAGGAGAAGAAATCATAAATGTAATATTGTTGGGAAGATAGGTACCGTTGATTGAACTAATGCCAATATGACCAGCTGTGAACAGCCAGTCAAATGGCACTGGCACTTGCAAGAAACAGGCAAAGAAGTCAAACAGAATTCTTAATATCGGCTGCAAACCCCAAGGACTGACTGTAATACAACCACGTGTACTTCAAATAACTAGTGGTGCAAAGAACGAAATAGTAATAGATACGTTATTATATGAATCCATTCTCTGAGCACGTAAAACTTTGCTTTGGTACTGCAACTCATCGTTATTCCTATTCTGTGAGAGAAGCTCATCACCTGTCAGTTTGGCAGGAATGTGTCAGGACTGCTGGATGGTATAGGCAGCCTCAATAGCATGGATGCATTCACTCATGTCACTCAGCATTCCAGCCGCATTTGAATGAGGGCATCCTAATTGGCTGCCACAGTACAAAAAAAGCTCTGAAAATTAGTGAAAGAAAAAGAGAAGTAAAGCATTTGAATAATGTTCAGAAAACAGAAACATATGAGTAACCAAATGTTTGAGATGTCTAATATTGCTTAAATTTGAATTGTTAATGGATGGAGACTTAAAAAAAAAAACATTGTATGCAGAAAGTTGGGAATGGCAACTCGTCACTGGATGCAAATGTCATGGCAGATGAATTCTGGGATTGATAGGAGCTCCTTCCACACTGTTTCTCCTCTTGTACAAAGATGAACCCCCACACCGCGAGAGCTGTCACTTCCCTGCCTGCCTCTTACTGCCTGAAGAGATTAAAAACAAGCAGCCAGGTAGATGGACGTCACTGCTCGCATTCTAGTGAGCGCTCAAGTAGACCAGTTAGAATGGCTTTGTGGTGATCATACGCAGTTTGATACTAATTAATCCCAAATCAGACTCTGATCAAAGTAGAACGTTGTCACCATCCAGACAAGTGACCCCTACTTTCCAAAGCATTCCGTATGTAAACATATGAATGTAGAATATCAGCACATTGAAGTCAATATTTCAGTTACTGGCGGCTTTTCTCTATTGTTGATAACTTATGATTTAGAAGTGTTTGCAAACTCATTTGGTATACTCAATTATATGCTTTTGACCAACTTGAAGACATCCTGACGGCGGTGACCAGTAGGAAAATCCAAACAAAGGAGGCTTTCCTCACTCAACAGTTTTTTTGCAAATCCACTGGGATTCACCTCTCCTATACTGAAGTATAAACTGCTTTCTAAAGACAGAATAGTCTGCGCCAAAGAGGTAGACTTGACACTTGGTTCAAATCCCATTTCACCCCTTGCCCCTACCACTTAGCCCTACCCCTCCATTTTGCACATTCATGTTTAGGCATAGGAGTGTCCCAGTTCTTGCTAAGACCTATTATTCTGTCAGTGGTTGAGACAGAGGGGTAGGGCGAAGTGTTAGGGCAAAAGGGTCAACAAACGATGATTTTACAAGCGCATACTTCAAACAGACGGTTATAAGATTTGCCTCGCGAATCACAAGCAAAATTGCTGCAGAAGTGGCGATCAAAGAAACTCACAAATCAAGTATTGTCTCCATTGATAAAGGTTTAAAAATTATGGCCATCATTGTATTCTCCACTAGATCATTTTTTGTTCAATCACATCATTCGCACATGTGAATGGAATAGTTCAAAGCCTACTTATACTAGCCTATTCAGAGAAAAGGGGGAAATTTCTATTTTCTGTCATTAACCATGGCTGATATAACCTTTATTGTGTCGCACAGCTCCGTTTCCACACAGAAATTGGGGATGTCAGGAGGATATGTGTGTGTGTGATAACTATAGCCAATATAGTAATAATTTCTGCTCTTGTATGTATTGTGGAGGTTCTACACAAGTTTGAAAACTTAACGACATTTTGTCTGTATTCATAACATCAACTGGAGGTGCATAAAGAAGAACAGCTCTGGCAGAAACATGAAAGCCACTGGGGACGACTGATGACATATGTTCTTGAATTGGTGTCCCATTTGGTAGGGGGTAGATTTCAACCACTACCCCTTGTAACCCAGTCCTAGGAACAATAGGTAGGGAGAGGGGTAGAGGTAAAAATTAGAAAAGGGATTGGGCCTTCAACTCAAGTCAAAATGAGAACACCTGACTCAACTTGCTGTCAGATTCAACTCTACTGAAATTTAAATGCCTGAATTTTTGACCTAACTACAGATTTGAAGGCAAAAGGCTGTGGCGACTTTACTTGGCAACTTGACTTTATTCTCTTAGAACTCTGTCAAGCTGTCATAAATATTTAATAACCAGGATGCAGGCAACATCTACTGTAGACTTTCAGTTGCAGCTGCTGACTCCAGAATATAATGGGAAAAAAGCAATTCAAAATTCAGAAAAAAAACTACCCTTTTTAAAATCAAGTAGTCAATGCACAGAATTTACCACATTGGCATTCCCCCTCCTCTTAAGCATATATGGTCTGTTTTCATCCCTGCAGCAGTGTAAATGATTCTGATGGACAAATACATTATTAAGGGTCTAGTTCCTACATATTCATTCAAAATTATTTTATTTTATTTGTTTTTGGACTTGGAATTCCCCTCAAAGGAAATTAGACTTCACTTTGATTTAGTTTAATTACTCAAGACTTGCACTGAATGTGGTCCAAAAGACTTCCGTCTTAAAGGGATTGTTAATTTTTTTTTTATGTGGGGTTGTAGAGGCACTACTCTAGTGTCTGACGTGCTGTAGATAATACTCAGCTTGCCCTCTGTCTGGAGAAGCAGCGCAATTTACTGGCAGGAAAAAGACCATAGCAACACGTCTTTCAGCCACCAACATGACCACCCACCCGATATATGTATGTCCCTTTACGTGTATGCTACACTTTAACAATTTTTTACTCTTTATAAGTAAGACAGCTATTTTTCTTGGGATTACATTCCCTCAGCCACATAACGTCTGTGTTCCTACGCACAACCACAGGTAGTCAAAAAAAAAAAAATGGCTGTTTGATGGCAATGTAACGCAAAATTTGGTGCAAAAATTTTGACTTGACTTTGTCTAAAAGACTTAAAGCTTGATTTGACTTGGTGTAAAAGGCTCACAGAAAGCTCTAATGCATGTCAATTATGAGATATAAGTCACCGGTACAAATCTGTGTTTTAAAAAACTTTGTAAACTATTTGTTGAATTAGCAACATGCACAAAGCTTGCTAATTAGCTAGCTTAAAATAGGAAAAAAAAACTTTGAGTGACTTGAAATGAAAGAAAACTTGAGAGAGTGTAGTTTCCTTGTTGCTTTATTTTTGCCAGATATTTACGGTGACAAAAGTGAATTTTGTTTTTTTCCCATTTTGTGTGGGCTCTGCAACTGTTCAGCTTCATTTAGTGTCCTCGGATGTACCAGGTATTGTGCACAGTTTTGCATTAGAGACAAATTTTCTCCTAATTAATTCAAATTCCCACCTACTCAAAGTTGTACAGTATGAGAGATCTTTTCATCTCCTTTTTCTTTGTGTGCTCACTTTTTAATGTGCATTGGTCTCCCTACTACGGTCTTCTATTGTTGCATGTCAGCACTTCCTAGGGATCTTCACTGTAGGCATGGACCAATATTAAATATATAATGTCACAATGTTTCCCATCATTTTTCCAATATTTCTCACAAAATCAAGTATTGAACAGCTTTAACGCCATTTTTAGGCTTTTATTTTTTAAAAGAAAGTCCAAATGGAGCTACCATGGTGACGAGGGTAACACGCGTTGCTATTTGACAAGGTGGCGAGGTTATTGCTGGTTAATTGGCATGATGTAGGTAAGCATGAGGCAAGTTTAGTATACAGACATGGAGGACTTAGTTTAGAAGAGGAACGCCAGCTCGCCAGTTTGGCTATTTGTCCGGTGTAAAGCAGGAGAAAATGGCGAACCAAACGATTCGAATCAGGCCATATATCGTCAGGGCAACACCACAATAATGATATCATCTTTCTCAATATTTCAGAGGGACAGTATCTTGATCTAATTAATTTTGCATATCGCTCATGTCTCATATTCTGACTTTGCTCAAACACTGCAGGAGTGGCTCTTACAGGTCAGTGAGGTTTCTTCCTCACCACATGGGACTGAGATGGAGAAAATAAAATTTAAAAAAGGGAAAGTATTCCCTGAGGTTTAGATCAAGAGGTCATAATCATGGTCTTAGTATGTGGCATTACAATATTGAAGTATCATTATCACCTCGATAAAGTGGAGCATTGAGGACAATTTCCTTTATTCATCCTCTGTAAATGTTTGGAAGCTACTCAGATGGACAATGTTGCCTTTGACAGAGATACTGGCAGGAGGAAAATGCTCCATTTGGCTGCCATAATAATAGAATCAATCTATAATCTATATTAGCAAACAATCCCTTGACTTCCTGTTTTCAGAGTTTGCAGTGCACTCATTTCAAATAAAAGTTCAATAATTATTAATGTGCTTGACATATGTATTTGTAGGCTGACAGAATTTTTTAATAGTACGTCTGCATAAACAGCACAGTGTCTCCAAAGAGGAAGATGTTACATTTTAAATTTTTTGTGCACGCAAAAATAACGAGGGTGAGACACTTTGTGACTTTCTACACAGGAAACAGTTATATTAGTTTAATTTTCTGTCAGTAACAAAGACTGTTTGTAGTAGATGTTTTTGTTTTTGTAATGTTTTCCAAAGCAGTGATGTTAATTTTCTCTACATTGCCATCTATGAACATAATGTAATTATTGTTTTTAAATGAAATCACAGTTTTAATGAGCAAAACAAGTCAAGTCAGTAAACAAAAAGCAAAGCAAATTATCCCTGCATCCTCACAAGAAACAAATATTCACCTTTTCACCTTTATGTCCTCAACAAGAAAACAGATCAGGTAGTCTTGGCCATTTCTGGTTGGTGATAGACGAACATTTGCAATCAGAAAATCTTTTGACATTCTTGTGCAAATGAAAAAACTATGGCTAAAAATGTAACTTGGAGGTGGATGGATAAAAAGAAAGTTAACAAATTCAATACAGCAAGCTGAGGTCTGCAACAGATTACCAATCAAAACAGGCATAAACAGTCCTATGGGACAAAATAGCAAAAGAGTCCTAAAAGACAGGCAGGAGTCAAAAGGGGCAGACAGAATAAGGGCAAATCAGCTTAGCAGATAAGTCCATTTAAATAATTAAACCACTGAATCTGCTTCAGGTATTTAATATTTTAGAATGCAGTAGGCACAACTAATCAGTCAATAGATAATGAAAAAGAACATACAGCTTTCATTTAGTTATCAGGACAGCATAAAGGGATGAAGGAAAAGAGGTGAAGCTGTGGACAACAATGCTATTTATTCAATTACTGGGTGAAAAGGGGAACTTTAGCCAAACAAAATGTGGCTTGGCCCACTACAGTCTGCGCATAATTGCAAATACAGTAAGATATAGACAATGTCAGTTAATATAGAGCCTAAATTTAAGGCGATAGTACTTACAGTTCAACATTTACAGCATTCTTTTAACACCCTGCAGGACTGTCTTGAAAACATGAGACAGGTTCTTGATGCAGATTAAACACAATACTTGATATTTTCCAGAGCCAGAGTTATGAATTTTTAATGATTTTAATATTTCTCCAACGAATTGGACATTTGATTGACAGAACCACAAAATATAGATATCTCGGCATCTGGATGGATGAAGAACTTATTTTTAAACATAATGTCGATAATGTGTTATGCAGACTGTGACAAAAATCTTTTTCTGCCCAGATAAAATCAGCTCTCCTGTTTTGGAGAAAAAGGGTTGTCGAGGCACTTTTCGAGTCTGTCTTAGATTATGGTGATGTGTTTTGCCGGCAGGCATCCTCTACCTTGCTTTAACTCCTTGACTCTGTTTATCACTCTGCCTTAAGATTTATAACAAGTGATGTTTATTATCATCACATCATTGTATTTTATACAACAAGAGTGGGTGGTCTTCTCTGAGAGACAGACGCAATATTTGCTGGTATTTTTTTTTTTATTTACAAAGCCCTGGCTGGAAAGCTAACACATTATTTGAGAGAAATGCTGCATTTCAACTCATCCCAGCGTTGATTGTGTCACACTTTGTGTCACTCAGTCCAGTTGGCCGAAACATGCGAACCTAGTGGTTAAAGTCATACCCATCCAGTCTGATATTTGGCTTAATATCACACTGGTTTAAATAATTTTAACCTGGCCCAACCCTGGTTGTTATGTTATGTTATGTTATGTTATGTTATGTTATGTTATGTTATGTTATGTTATGTTATGTTATGTTATGTTA
>JAQLOL010000010.1:5825602-5846249 GCA_029783665.1 Naso thynnoides
GATCTCTTGGGAGCCAAAACACACTAAAAAGTACCCTCCTGGGAGCCAAAGCACACACTGAAATGCCCATTTGAAGACACTGGAAAGGGAAAAGAGAGGCACAATCTCACCTAAATGTTTGGTATAGTTCATGATGTTTGAAGCACCTCACACTGTGTGTTCCCTGGCAGGAGAGGTGTTGAGCCCCCCTATTGTTCAACTCAGTGGTGTAAGAACACACTCCACAGGACTCTAGACCTACTTTCATAACCTACTTCAAAAGCCAAGGGGATACACACCTCTATCTATATCCCCTCTCAGAACTTCTTTGCACCCTGCCAGCTCTCTCCCTTCTTCTCACCCTTGGCTTCTTGTCTCACCTTTTCACTTCAGCCACAAAAGATTCCTCGACCCGATTTCTGCCTACCTGCATCGCAGCCTCGCTGCACCCCGCCTCTCTTTCCTTCCATACCTCTCCTCTTCCTCTCCTATTGTTTACCTCTCCTCATCTTTCCCAGATACGGGCTTAGCTTATGCTGCCAAGCAGAGTGGGAGCGGCACGAAAAGAACACACTAATGTTTCAGCTAGAGAGCCACATTTCCCATGATCACAGGGGCGTCCTAAAAAAAACAATGTTATCAATACAAAGGAGGCTTTTTGCATAGCTGTACATCATGGCAAAAATAAGAAGCTGGTATTTCACACTGCTTTCGTAAGTGCCCGCACTCGTACTTGCACACTCTGTTCCACAGCTCAGCCAAAATCCATTAAACACTCTGCTTACTTGATTGCTTTAGAGGCAGAGCCTGTGCAGTGATATTGCAGTTAATTGGACTCATTTGCATGGTGTTGGGTTGCACTGTCTGTTTGTCTTCAGTCAAGTGGAACATTGAGTTCCTAAACTTTGAATGAGTCCTTAACCTCACTACTGCAACTTCTGAGTTATCTTTAAACAGAGATTTTCATTATACTAATTTAAACTGGAAAGATCAAGGAGTAACATATGCTAAGAAGGATATGTCATGAATACAACAAGAGGAACTAAGAAGAGTTAAGAGTTGTGGTTCGAAATGTAAGTTGGTAATTGACTGTAGCTCTGCCTTGTCCCGCTAAGAGCCTCCAGACATGTTTTAAGATATACCAACTTATTTGGACCCGACAGATAAATTGGTTTGCTGATGTTATCAACTGATATTGGCCTATCGCAGACATATTGGTATCGACTTATACGTCCTCCAATATCTACCAATATTAAAACTGTTTTTTAGATGCTGAGGATAGAATTTCTTATTTTTTTGAATGGTTTGATTAGTGATTTAAAACAGTGTAATTTCATGTTTTGTCCAGTGGAGGGGGTAAGTTATTTAATATCCAATGAGCGAAGTGTTTACTGTCCAGAACATCGCTGTTTGGAATAAAGTTTGGTAAAATGTAAGATATCCCGCCTTCATTACATGTTCTCATCACAAGTACTTTATAACCACATTCAGCTGGCATTATATATAGTATATATCTGCAGATACATCAGACATCAGAATTTTCTCACTCCCTAATATCAGTCGAGCCCTAATATGCATAGTCTACTCCGAACAATAGTCTGGAAAAGTATAGTTTCTACATTAGAATCCTGAAAAAGGCCTCTACTCCTTCTGTCTTGCTAAAAATTCTAAAACTTAGAAACATACAGATTTTGTTCATTTGTAAAGTTTTCCAACCAAAAGATTTCTCCTACTTGACTATAAAGTCCATGCTGGCACTGGCGTCTTTAAGTTTCTACGCTGCACTTGTATAAGAAGCAAACTGTGTAACTTAATAACTTCCAAACTATTTTTGATGTCACAAATCACGCTCGTAGGTCCGCCTCTTTGATTCTTAAAGTGATATTCAGAGAAACTTTCCACTTTCAGCAGGTAAAAGAGAAAACAGCCTTATAGTGTCAAAGTCTGAACATACATTGCTCTGCAAAGTCGAGTTCAAATATTCAATTGCATAAAAAGGAAAAGAAATGTATTTTAAAATGTAGGGGGACTTTAAATACTGTTTGCTTATCAGTGCTGCTATTTCCCTCACTGCACATTTGCTATTAAGGAAAAAAATGGTGACAGATTTATCAGTCAATACTTATAGCAATTTTTGAATATTGCATTTATAACTTCTACGGAAGCAAACCACAATAGGCTTCATGTTTGTTACCAGCGACCATTAATTCTGCCGCTTGATGGCAACATACATAGGCTACATTATATTGTGCTAAAAGACTGAGACAGCAGAGCTCGTCATGAACGACTAAAGCAACCTGTCACCCTAGAAAATAATGTGATCAGTTAATCAAATGCCTGTTAAGCTAGCTAGCTGGACATGCTGTAATATACGGGGTTCGGGGGAGCCATGTGGAGTCAACAACAACTGTTATTTTATTCTGTGGTCTCCAAGTCAACACAGCAATACAAAAGTAAAGTCACAGTGCCGCCTATTGGTGACACTGAGTAGCGCACTTCCTATTCAAATACACTACACATTCTAAGGTTCTAGCTTACGTCAGAGCAGCTAAACACATTAATTAATTCCTTACAAGTTTGCTTTTGTGTTTTTGGATTTGGAAGTACGAGATTAAGACATCTCCCTCAAAGTACTGTACATGCTGAGTATTGATATTCTTGGTAGAAACCAGAAGACTGTAATCCAAGTGACCACAGTAAGTTTATTGCAGTGCTGAGACGCGCTGTCATACTTGGTAAATCTGAGAACATGTATGTTTGCACCCTTTGTTGATATGGTACCGATTACATAAAAGTTTTCATGAATCTTCAAATTTCAAGGAGTTGAGAGCCTTCAAAACAAATGTGATAATGTAACCACCTAAAAAATAATCTTTTTAGGGAAAAAAGGTTAGAAATGCATTTAACTGTGCATTTAGGGCACGATCTCTTACTTGATCAGAGGTATCAGAGAGCCTGTAGAGACCCCGAGGCGGAGTGCTTTAGTGATGGATCATAGTGGCGATGGGAGAGAGAGACAGCCGAAGGGGCCCAATACCGTCAGGCCATCTTGATGCTCTGAAACAGCAGATGTGAGAGAGCGATGGGGGAAGAGCAGACTGTGAGTATCCTAATGGGATCCTAGATCTGCACTATCTCTGAGCCTTCATGTCCCTGCAGTGGTCCTGATAGCAAACACCAGCGGATCAATCGATGGCGATCTCACCTCCCTTTCCTTTGCTTCCTTCCTCCAGGCTGTCACAAACTGTTTAAACCACAGCCCTGATTTGACAGTAATAGGTTGTAAATTGTTTCTCAGAGGACATGTAGAACATCCCCGGCGATCTGTTGGTTGTGCTATGCAAATAGTTCAAGGGTGATCGGAGGTAGGTGTGATTGTGACCAGCATTTGTCTCAACTAAACAAATTGTGATCAAATTAAATGTTACCTCATGTATGAAACATTTTTACATTTCATATTTAACAATAAGCTTAAATCATTATTTCTGTTAATGCATCATTCATTTTCTCATTTTCTAACTTCCAAACTAGATTTTCATTGTTCACATATTTATAGATACCAAACACAACAAGCACAATTTATGTGATTGTAGTGACACTGGAAAAAAATATAAAACAGAATTTCAGAATTTCTTAATTTTAATTCAGAATAACATCCTTTAAAGTAGTTTAATGCTAGCAAAACATTTGAAATGCACTCCATTACATCCTTCGAACAAAGCATGATGTAATAAAATATTCAAGGAATTATACATGAGAACTGATGGGATTTTTAAAAATGCAAAAGTCAAAATTTGGGCTGCAGGCTATATTATCACAAAGCATAACCAATCTGTTTCAGAGGTGACACACTTCAAATGAAGGAGGATCTGTCAAATGGCATCAGTCAGGGAAATTCATCCACTCTGTTGCGTAATTTTGGATTCATGTAAAAGGTGCCTCAAAACAGCACCTATTCAGAGATCAGAGATGAATAATCCAAATCAGAAACACTTATTCAGCAAGTGCCCAATCAGCTTGAACAGCTGACTGTATAACCTATTATCCATTTATACCGGAGCACCCAAAGAACATCTTCACGTAAGGTTACATAATAGACCATGAAGAGATTTAGACACTGTCTCGTCTATGTAACCTACACACAGCTAGCTAGTGCTACGTCATTTATTGGAGTCTGTTCCATTAGACCTGAAATAATCAGACACAACATGGGCATATGTAATGCATTGTCAGTGTTTCAAGATCCATTTTATATAAGTCCATTTCTGCTTCAAAAAGGGGAAGAGATAAATATTATATATGCTTAAATATAAGAGGGCTGAAGCTATGTCAAAACTGTGAGATACTCAGACAAAATTACAAAATGTCGAGTCAAAGAGTTTTTTGTAATTGTTATGAATTAAGTCTCAGCTGTCATATTCTCTCATAAAAATCTAATTATCTCAAAAATTAGATTTTTATTTTTTGCACACGTTATTTTTCATCCATGCTCCCCTTATCTTTTGTTAGGTTCTCATAATAGTGTAAAATTCGATTTATTATGATGAAATGTCGACTCCCTCAATTTTGACCCATGGAGTGACAGTTTTGTCTTATGAAAGCATAATATAAAATTAAAAGGAAAATTGTCACTTTTCAAAATAGATGTCTAATTAGTGTTGATGGTAATTAATTGAAGTAATAAATTCCAGGACTCCTTGACAAATATATATAAACCTATTAATAACTAAACAAATCAATCACCTGTACTATCTGTTTCAGTATGTATGAAAGATCATAAGATGCACCTCTGTGTTGTACATCTTTGTTTTTGAGAACCCATAGGATAGGGACAAGGGTTGAGAAAAAGAAAATTAAACTTTAGTGAGCAGAAGTCACATGGTGATAGTGCGATAGAGTGAGTGGATTTCAACATTATGAGCATATAAAGGAGAATATATTAACCTGTGGGACATGCCAATTTTTTTCTGTTTGAATTACAGACTGTGCTTTCATGTGTGTATACTATTCAATCATCCTGTATGATTTTGTTTTTCTTGTAATGGTATTAAACGAAAAAACTGGTGACAAAAAATAATAAATTCTTCAGGTTGTTTTCTTGACAAGTTGTGGGACAAAAGATTTATATGTGAAAACATCAAATTACTTCCTCTTCACTCCTCCCCCTCACTTTTTCATTATCCTCATTTCTCTGTTTTTTCTCTTTTGCCAGTTGTGTGTGTGTGTGTGCGTGCGTGTGTGAGTGTGTGTGTTCTCGATGCCCTAAATTAAGACTCTGCATTTTTCACTCTGTGATCCCCACCATTAATTTCAAATTAGCAAGCTGCGTTTTCCTGCAGCAAAATTTGTTCTTCCTCCAACACCAGTGATGTCATTGGTGTTGAGGAAAATCTGCAGGTTACAACATGCTGGTACCCTCACAAAAAAACTGTTCTCTTTGTTTTAGCTTTGTTTAGTGGAAGCTCACTGCAAGCATGAGTGGGAGAACTCAGTTCAGTTTGTTCAATACGGCATGCACCCAGCATTGGGTCAGATTACTTAAAAATGTAGTCAGTTAACTGAATATATAATATGCACAACAATCTTGTAATTTGTGATATAATCCATTGAGTCCATGACATGTAATATCATTTTATTTAGATCATGATAAGTCATAATTTTTCCATGTTTTTAAAAGCTTTTCTGCAGACACAGTGTGCAAAGAAATGGTTCTGCTGCATTTTCTTGTTTATTTGTTTGGTTGTTTTAGAAAATCTGTGGAATGTTTACTTCCTCCTTTTGATCATTATGGAACCTCTTGTGATACAAAGAATCTTTCTTTCTTTCTTTCTTTCTTTCTTTCTACTTGTGAGACAAGTATATTGGATTTGGCAGAGTGCTTTTCTATCCACGCCACTGGGACCATATCTGTCCAGGTCGTCCATCCATGAGGTGCTGCTGCTTCAGATGGATTCCCCCTCTTTCAGGGCCAATGTCTGTTCCAGCTCCCATTATGTGACCTCAAGTCCCTAATCAAAATATTTCATTCCTACAGTCTGAGAATAACTCAGATTCTCAAAGGTGCCAGGTGCCAAATCATTTTTTCTCAAAGTCTTGGTGAGGGAGAATCTGTTGGATTTCCCAGAAGACGCAAATGCATCTTGCACATACATACAAAACATCAACTTGCAAGGTCCCAGAGTCATAAGACATATTTTCTATTTTCCTTAGAGTCAGTTAAAAATTTCTTTGTTGTAAGATGCTAAATTGCACGCAGTCGATTACAAGGGAATTTTTTTTTTTACTCAAAGAAATCTATCAGTTCCAGTATGCACTCACAGTTACTGTGAGTGCATACTGTATTTTGGGCACTCCCAGCTTGTGGGTTCACTGGAAACCTGTCAGTTAAAGACCAGTAAGTGTCAAAACTGAAGAAAATATATGAGTAAGAGCTAAAAAAAACATATTCAGCAAAGTGCTGTATTCACATGCTGGCTCTACGCCTGTACTGTTTGTTCAAGGTCTGATTTAGAGAAAGTGCATTTTTCCTGACCCCGCTGGGTTTTGCTTGGTATTCCTTTTCTGCCTTCAAGGGCCAAAGTGGGGCGGTGGGTCAGTAAATGTGTGGTATTCAGACAATATTCTGCTCTCCATTAAAGGTTCTGGTGCTTCTGGGGTTTTTCTTAGTGTATATGAAATGCTTGTTGAACCTAAACTGCAATCTGCATGCATTAATCAGCAGCCATGTGGCTGCAAGCACTTTCGCAAGAACTTCGTAAGACAGCTTAATAGCAACAAACCTTGCTCCTTTACACATACACACACGAGCAGAAGGTTAAATCCAGAGGCCAGGACTTTGTAAATAAAGTAAGAGACATCTGCATGTACAAGATGGGGGGGACAATATGATCGGTACAGTGGCAAGAGAGGGCAGCTTAAAGCTAATGGCATGTGATGCCCAGCTGCTAGCTCAAATCTGTGCAGCCATCTGTTTTGTCTTGCTGGTTTAAAATGTTCTCACTTCGACAGGAACAAAACACCTTTAAAGAAGCTGTGTGCACCGTGAATTGCTAGCGTTAAGGTTTATAAAGCCCTGAGTTAAGTCTCATGGGATCCCACAATTCACTGGGGCAAACTGCCTTCAAGCACTCACAGTGACTAAAGAGATTTGCGGAGCTGAGTGCAGTTAAAATGTTGTGACACGCCACTCGCAGCTGGATCAATGATTCAGTGAGACCTAATCTACGTTTGATAAATGCTGTTTTGCCATGGCAAAAGGTCATGTGTCAGGAGTCCGACAGCCTTTTCTTTCTAAATGACATTAACCTGCTTGATAATGTGGATAAAATCCCACACCAGTGTCATTTACTCCTCTTCAAATCATAAATTCAAATCTTAGACTAGCTATTTGTCACTCAGATTGTTTTTAAATTGCTAATGCTAAAATTTGCTATTTAAGGATCCATGTGCAGATGGACAGATTTTTTTTAACAGTGTGTAAAAACATTTTAATTAAATAAAGTAGATTTCTATATCAACTTTTACCAGGGTCCAATAGGAACAGCCCAACACGCATAAAAGCTTAATACTTTAGATAATATTTTGTGTCTAAATTCTTAATTCATCCGTGTCAAAAACAAACCAGTTTTCATGTATGTCTGAGGGCGTACTCACACTAGGCATATCATATGGTGCTAGGCCACATTTCACCCCCGAAGTCCTGTTTGTCCGACTAGCGTGAACAGTGCTTTAAGTTAGAAAAAAAATTTAAAATGTCAGTACTCCCCTTATTCACCTGGTGGCATGTAAATTGGTTGGCCAGAATGGGCAAATCATCAAGTAGACTAATAGTCTACATTCTGAATTTTTGTAGTGAATAAAAGACACGAGAAGATAATGCTGATTTTCACAAAATTAATTTCTTAGACAAATGAGGCCCACTTTTAGTTTTCTGCCTTGGTCTTTGAGTATATATATATGACAGTCATAAAGCTTTGTCACCATCAGAATGTGTTCCGGTTCACGCTCCAGCCCACTTAAAGCACTGAGTGTGAGTGCTCTGTGCCGTGCTTTCTCAGCCCTGGCACGTCTGGAAGAGGTGGGCTTCAGCATGTTACGGATGCACATTCACGAGCACAGGCACAATACATGGACATCAATGTGACTTTTTGTGAGTGTGTCGTGTCAAAACAGAAATCATATCCAAGCTGACGTTCAGCTGTCTTACCCTTTTTTTCTACTTGTCTGTATCAGATGACATGGGGCAAAACTAAAGCGCGATATTTGGCGAGCTGGGAAGAAAATGTGCAGCATCATTGAACTGCGTCTTCTGTTTTCATGGTTTTGCTTTGAGAAACCTCAAGTGAATGAATAAACATATTGTACCATCACAGAAGAATTACCATGTTTTCAGAGATTTGGCATCAACTTAGTGACAAAGTACCCATTTATGTGACATCCAATATGATGCAGGTCTATTAAAAGTGCATTAAACCAGCTGTCTTTGGAAGACTTCTTCTTCAAGGTAAATTTCTCAGCAAGTACAACTTCTCTTCAATAATTTGGGCTATTTTGTCATTAATTTGAACAGTTTCAATAGTGAATAGTGAATCAGCCTCTGGTCCTCACCAGTTGTGTTGATTGAGACTGACAAGGTACTGAGCTCAATAGACTCAGCACTCAGTCGCTGGAATAAAAGCTTTTTAAAGTTTTACGTCAGTCTGTCACTGGTTCAAACTGTTCTTCTCAGTTCAGTACAAACTAGTCTCGTACAAGCACATAAGGTCAGTAGCTCAACAGTCTATTATTTACAACAATGTTATCACATTATGATCTTTTAATGATTTTAACGAGGCCCACAGTGTACCAAGAAACAGTGCTCTTACATTTCAGGGGCCAGTCTCTCTGGGAAGCGTCAGTAGAAGAGCATCGCCAGCAAAACGCGTCTTCCTGTGGTACAGCATGCATGCCATGCGCTCCTCTCTTGGTGCTGCGTGCCGTGATTTTCGGGGGGGGGGCGGTTATAATTTTTTTTCAACTTTTTAGCTCAAGACAGTCTCGCCACTCCTTGCTGTCACTTCTATCACTTCTACATCCAAGTAAATCAAGTCGGAGGTAGACTTCACAATTACCGCATCCGTCTTGTTTTGTTGCCAGGGGAAGGGTAGCAGAAACAACAGGGTAATGACAAGCACAGACGAAAAGGATAATTCTGGCTTTATTTTCCTACATATTTGCTTCCGAGGCGATTTAGGAGTGGCCACACCTGGCATGCTGCTTGTTGGTTTGATCAGCCCTTACGGAGACAGTCCAGCCCGTAGTTCCATACTCTACATTACGGGACCTGACTGATGTCAAATTTTGGGGGCCAATGCAAATACAGATATAAGGGAGTAAAAAATATTCCGAAAGTCTTCATAAAAACGTTGACTGTGGTTATCAAATATATGTGACAAAGATACACAATGGAGGCAGGATATCTAACAAACTTAATTCTAAACATCATTGCACTGAAGAGTAAACGCTTCAATTATCAATAATCTGCTGGAGAAACTAGGTAATTATGACATTTTAAACTACTAGTTCAAGCATTTTTTCTAGCCTTAAAAAACAGTTTTAATATCAGCACGTATTGGAGAACATATACACCGATACAATATATCTGCAATAGGACAATATCGGCCGCTAATATCAGCAAACAGATATATCAGTCGGGCCCTACTACATTACTATATTAAACAATTACCAGATAAAGTTTCACATCTCTTCTTCTGCTCACGCACTAGGCATACTTCTCTCTTGCCAGCCTCCATCTGCACACTTTCTCTCTCACGCTCTCTCAGTTGAATGACATTCAAAAGTCAATAACATCGGTTCAGTCACTTCCACAATTTAAGGCTACATCACATTGCACCCCCTATTACAAGTAGTTATGTCCATGGACGGAAACTCAAATTGAGTAACTCAATCATGCGAAAGCTGACCTGTGTCCCACCCAGGTCGAGAGGAGAGCTGTAGAGGTCTACTGATGCTTGCTGACCCATTCAAATATATCTCAAGGTCTCTGCAGGTCAGTCATCCATCTGCACCCCAGATGGGGGTTTGGTCAGTCTTAACAGGATATAACAATCTAAATAAAAGATGCCCAACCTTTGGCCTCCAGTATTATGCTTCAATCCACCAACTTTTATGGTAATGCATGTTTCTCCTTGGATGCACTCTTCTTACTCTATCAGAGTCCTCAAAGGACCTCTGAGTCTTTGGTCATATGAAGATAAAAGCCCCTGCAGCCACTGTATACGGCAAATACAAGGGTTGGGAATCTTGAGGTGCATAACAAGTAGACGTATGTGCCTCTTCCAGTTTGGAACTTCTGAATTGCCACTTACAGAGGCATTGACGCATACATAATTTCCACTAATAACTTCAGAGCTGTTGACATTCAGTTCTTTCATCCAACTTTTCTTGTAAGTCACTGCATGGTGTGAGAAATAATTCCCTGAGGCAGGACTTTTTTTTTTTTAGCCGGGACTCAGTTACAAGGCCCAGGGTTTTTAAAGATGCTTCTTGAACATCTGTGCAGTGCGAAGGCAATTTGAGATAAGACTCGCACAGGGGAAGTTAATTAGCAATATGGATCAGGCCTAATGAATACATGGGAGTGTATCTCAAGATGTAATAGCACTGGATGTGTCTATTAAATACAACTTTTATTTGAACTCCCATTTTAAAACTTACATGTATGCAGTTTTACTTTATAATTGCACACATTTCCTGGATCTCATTTGTATAGTACAAATCATCTCAGGCTGTGAGCATCCATGCTGCAGCCGCACAGACTGTAGAACCACGGTTCACTGAAAATGCACACTGATTTCTTTATTATTTCTTTTTTTCTGTGTGATGGGAAGTAATTTTCTGTAATGCGTGATCAGGGTGTTTTTGAAAGAGCCATTTCATCTCGCTGTGCTGGTCCCCGTCACCACGGGGGGGCCCGGCTGTTCCTGTTCCTCTATCAACACCAGCTACTGAAGCTGAAAGATTCTGCTGCTGCTGAAGCTAAATGAGACTTCACACCCCTCTGCTTTCCCGCCCTTCTTCTCACTTTAGCTTCTTCGTACTCCTTTTCTCCTCTGCGTCTCTCTGTCTCGCACTCAACCTCACCCACTTTGTTCACTTGGAAATCCATATAATAAAGTCCACTGAGAGAGGCGAACTAAAAAGCACAGATGTCACCAAATGAAAGAGAAAATGATGAAAAACAAAAAATTAAGAGCAAATGTGTGGAGCAAGTGATCTCCACACTCTGCTACTGATTGCTCATCATGAACTTAATTTGCTCCAGCAGGTGTTAACATCCTCAAAGCCACATTTAAAACGAGAACAATGGTGTCAGCTATTGTTATAATTATGGTTTTAGAGGGTGAAAAAGCGATCAGTGTAACCACCCCTCTCTGCTTGCATTTGTTTTAATAAGAGGTTTGATGCTGCACCATTCCAAGCTTTTAGCTCATTTACCCCGGAAACAGCTGTGTCTTAACATGATAATTCTAGTTGCTGCTGTCTCACTGTGAAGGAAGAATTATAAGTATTACGATTGGCCAGATGGACATACAGTAGGTGTTGGTCCGTTGATAAAAAATAAATCTAAGAGGAACAGAAGCATCTTTTGGCTCAGATTCAGGAGAGCTGCAGTGGAAATGTTCAGAAACATTTACTGCAATGGGTCGTAAATTAAATGATGTTTTAAAAATTCTGCAAAAAAGGCAGATTTTAGCAGCTAGATAATACAACAAATGAGTAATTTAGTTTAGTGATAAGGTTTTTTGTTATCTTTCCTCCTGTTGTGATGCCACCAATGACAAAAAGCCAGCCTGACTCTGACATTACTCCTGTCAAAGGGAGCTTACTCTGTCATTCTCTCTTTTTCTTCCCTCCATAAACATGCCCCTCTGTCTCTCTGCTTTATATATTGTGAAACTCCTATCAATGACTAAAACTCAATCTGACATTACTCCTGTCTCAGCCTCTTGCTCAGTCATTCCCCCTCTTTTTCTCTCCTCCGTCAACATCCTCTCCTGTGTATTCTATATCTTTTGAGGCAGCTGAGCCCATTTGCATCACCAGGCTTTGGTTCTGTTGCCCACCCCACCCTACAACCAACCAGCATTCTTCATTGGGTCAACCTCAGCCTATAGGTAAAAAATTTCCTCCTCATGGCGTTCCAAAGCTAAATGTAACATGCATTGTGCATGAATGCGCTAAGAGGGCGCCGTTCATTGAAAACTCTCATGTTTATGGTAAAAGGTAAACTGAACACACCCATCTCCAGTTACTGAGCATGACAGAGAACGAAAGTAAACGTTGCCCGGGCAACACTACGAAGCATCACTGTGTTGTACCTTTTGCACCAGTATAACAGAGCAGGATAGCCAGTGAGAGCAAGTCAGACGCAGCTATCAGGACTTCACATGAATATCTGAAGGAGTTTTATGAAAAGATAAGTAACATTACTCATAGTTCATCTTTCAGCTAGTGGCTGTAGAGCCAGTAGTGGAGCAAGCCTGCTCTGTGCCAGCTCACTTTGAAGTGTGTGAATGTGCTTTATATACATGTTTAGTTTCATACAGGCTCAATAAAATGTCCATTGCATCTATAGTATACTTTTGCTGTACCTCATTTTTCACTTTGTGCATAATTGCACGCTGCTGACAAATTGTTAAAGTGGTAAAACATGTATTCACATTGGGTTTTTTTTGTTTTTAATCATAATTTCTGTTTCTATTTTTGGCTGTGGCAATATTGGACACTTGGGATGGATAGGAGAAGATTCTGTTGGAAAATAATAGCTCAGAGCAGCTCATTAAAAAAACAAGTGAACTTAAACTAGTTAATTTTCATCTGTGTGAACTGAACTTTGAGCTAGCTCTTGTAAAGTGTGAACTTGCAAGTGTGAACACTGGGTAATATGGTGGAAAAACAGACACTCTCTGCTGCTCTGTGCTGTCAGCTACCCGCATGACTAACTGATCTACTACAGAAGCAGGACTCACAGGTTACTTCAGGAAACTCCGTAACTGACAGAGTGTTGAGGCAGACGAGCCAGAGCATCAGAGGTAAAATCAGTATGTTTTTTTCTTTCTTTGTTTTTTTTCCATACAATATGGTAGACTACAATTTCTCCAAAACTAGTGATAGCTGTTGATTAATGAGAGAGTGCCACAGGGTGTTGTACCCGCTCCTTGAAGTTTCATTGCCAGCAGCTGGTGATTGGAGCTGATACAGATGCAGAATCACCCTATTACAAGTCTGTGTACCATTAAGACAATTTTTAAGATGTTAATTTAATGTGAAATAATTACATGATATTTCCAACAGATCATCAAACTGTATTTTTAAAAAACAATTACAACTTCTTTCACTAATTTTTTATCATAGTAGCCTCATTGTAAACAAGTTGAAGCGGGACTCGTGCGGACTGTGGGCCCCCTGCCTCTCCAGGCTGTGGGGGTCCAATTTAAGGGGCAGCTTTTCATTCTGCAGTATCCTCCTCTGTACTTGCACTACACATCTTAAGGTCATATAAAATGCTGCTGTCACAGTTTCAAAAAAAAAAAAAAAAAAAAAAAAGATATTTGTCCTGTCTGCCTTACACAAGCTCCCAATGAATGCAAAGTGTGACTTGACTGTGCTTCTCTATACATATAAAGTAGTACATGTGTTTGCACTGTGATGATTTGTTCTGCTCTGGTTGGGAAATATTACTTTCCTTTGTGTCTTTGGCTCTCCCTTCCTCCTCGGCTTGTAGCTGCTGTCTGTGGTGACACAGATGTGTTTTTCTCTGAGAACCTTGATGAACAATGCTGGATGCTTTTGATTTGAATGAACGTTTAGCATCTCTATACCTGACATATACGATTCCTTTCTTTTAGGCCTGAGTTTCAAACATTATTTTATCCTTGTAAGGCTTTCATAGTTTATTATTCTGGAGGGGGATTTTAAATGAAAGCTTTTCATTTTCATTTGTTCTTTTCAGACTGTGAGCATTTTGAACCTCTTAGAAAAACTGAAACTTGGGTAAAGAGCTGCAGTAAACATAATTTAATTGATTTAAAACAAAAACTACACAAAGCAGAATGATACCACTGTCAAAGATAACCTTCACCAGACAAGAATAGACTTTAAACCGAATTCAGCTTGTCTTCTGCCTTATGCAAAATGTTTTGTCATTTTTTATGAAGATATTGGATGACATGTTGCAGCAATGGTTTGGTTCAATAGTAAAATAAAAAAAGAGAGAGAGAGAGAGCAATAACAAATCTCCTGTTTAAGGATTTCACCTCTTTGCTTGTGCTGAGACATAGTGTAGAACAGATGTGTCTCCTTTTCTCTCCCTTTCAAAGAGATGGAGAGAAAATGGCCTTCAGAATAGCTATAAAGTAGACATTTAATGCTTGACTGATTGTACAGATTAAGGTGCGGACATCAAATAATATGATGTGCCATACCGTGGCTGGTTTCAATCATACAAAAGGTCATAGGTTTGCCTACTCTGACAGGTAGGCTTTACTCCTCAAATGGTGGGTTTAAGCAGCAGAAAATACCTTTTACTCTGCCCTTGGTTATGTCTCTGAATAAATATGAACATGCTTTTTAAGCAGGGTTTCTGAGTACTGTAGCAGAAATTATACCATGTGTATCAGATTTGTCAAAACACATTTTTGACAATTTGCTTATTAGCTCTGTTATTAAGAGTAAGATGGGAAGATTGATGCCATGCATATATTTGTCTATTGAACATGAAGTCAAAGGCAGCAGCTGGTTACCTCAGCTTAGCATAAAGACTCAAAACAGGAGGAAACAGCTAGCCATGCTCTGTCAAAACAAAGGTAACGTCATCACCTCTAAAAGTCACTAATTAACAAGAGGGAGCAGTGAGCCCTTTTCATTTAATTTCCTGACCCAAATTGGTGACCTTTCAGTCACCGGTCCATTTCCAACCTCCAGGCTTCTCAGCTGATCTTTTTCATTTATTTTTTTTTAATTTTACCAGTGCCTTAGTTTACACTTCTGTAGTACCAGCTCTGTGCAGCTGCAGTGCAGTCACAGCCTGGTCACTGAGCAGCTTCACTGAGGCACATAAGGGTTAATTTCAATTTTCAAGGACATCTTGACTGAAGCTACAGCTGTGCCAGACTGTGCCTTTGACAAAATAGTTGATAGTACTTACAAATTAACACAACTATAAAGAAGATCTGGATGGTGACAACAAACTAAAATTTTAAAAAAAAGAGAAGTGGCCAGTTTTCTCAGGTAATAAACCATCAATTTCACTCGTTCTACCGTCTATTTTAACTTAATCCACAATGAGGTCTGTCTGCGGTCACCCTCCTTTGTTCTTTCTTTTCTTCTCTACAGATAATAGGGAAGAAAGGAATAATAACAGTCTCAGTAACTGTAATGGGCAATGTGATGAGTTCATGTACACTATTTCCTGACAAAAGTCCTTTTATACACAGAAACCGAAGGCTCAGGACCTACCCTTCTTTTATCTCTTTATTTCTGTATGCACACATACACATTCATGCGTACATACACACACATGCACTGAACTCCAATGATGAGTAATGGGCCATTCAGCACATTGATATGAAGCTGCAACATGGCCGAAAATGACAAAGACGACCGTGGTAATGCTCCATCATTCATATCCTTGTCTCATTTAGGGCTGCAGAAACCCCATTATGTCCAGCCATTTCTTTCATTTACACAGAAAGATCTATGAACGATTCGGCAGATCATTATGCATGGAGAATATGCAGGGTATATGTAGAGATATGGGGCTACTAACCAGACACTGGCATTACACTGACCTTAACTAATAAAGCATGCAGAGGGGCTGGGTGAAATCTTCAACAGCATTTTGCAACAACTTGTGATGCACAGGGAAAAGAAAAAAAATAGTTTTTCATTGTGACAAGTACATTTTCTGTTATCTAAAGAGCTTTCCTAATTAAATAACATGACATTTAAATGACATAATGATATAACCTAATGATATAATCAAATATTTTAAGCCATTTTTCTGCTTAAACAAGAAACATTTCTCTTTTTAGCAGCATGCACGATTTTTGTGGTGGAAAGGTTGATTATTAAGCACATTTTCTGCATAAAAATAATCAAATAGATCTGTAGATGTAGAATTTCTGCTGCTCCACTTACTACATTGATTATGAATTTGAAGAAGTGCAGTGATTTATTTCCAGTTAGCTTTAATGAGAAAACGCTGAATAGTCATCATATGTTATGTGCTAATGAGCCTCCCTCTAAGGCCCTATAAAACCATTCACTCATTCATAATAAAGTTCAAAAACGACAACAACAAAAAAAGGTCAATTATAACAAATTAGTGAGCACCCCACCCACACTAAAACACAAACACTACCTTTAACTTTAGACTACACTACAAGGTTTTCAAACAGTGCTCAGATGTTACTTTCATTAAAACAAATTTCTTGTTATGAGCAGTTTTGGGGAGTAACTAGTTACATGTAATAAGATTACATAATACAAATAAAATCTAACTGAAATCAGTTACAGTTACCAAGAAAGAATGGGTATATAAATTACAGTTACTTTTGAAAATGTTAATGATTACAAAGGGGCTGACATCTGAATATTTTCTGTGAAAAGCTTAGGCTATATGTTGAAAAATATTCATATTTTCTTTTGCTTGTTTCGATGTGCACAGTGACTTCTTTTGCCATTTCCAGTCAAGGTCATTTAGTAAAATCTGATGCTATTCTGATGCTTTTGATTGGTTCTCTTGTTTGACTTTGCAGCGCCCCACTTCTGCCATAAACACCTTTGAAAATGGTTAAAAGTGGAAAATTTTTGTTAGAAATTTCGAAAACTAATCAAAAAGTAATCAAATGTAATAAGTTAATTACTTTTATAGGATAATTGGAATAGTTACATACCTTATTATATTTTAAAATGGGTAGCTAGTAATCTGTAACCTATAACATGTCCAAAGTAACCTTTCCAGCTCTGGTTATGAGAGAAGTTAACATATTCATTACAATGGCATTGTAGAGGTGAGTGATTGTCAGAATAACTGACATTTCATTAAAGGTCATTGCCATATTGTGACACTACAGCCCCATTTCCACTGAGCAGTGCAATTTGTTACAGTACGCAATTATTTGCATTATTTACCAAAAGGTACCAAAATAACCATACAGTACGGTACCCATTTTGGCCACCCTTGCGTTGGGGTACAAAGCGATCCAACAAGGGTCCCAAGAGGTTGGAGCTGCACAAACTGTAGTCTGTTGACTGCAAGCAGGCATTAAGTCTTGTCATAGAACTGTTACTATATCACATCAGTAAGTTTTATATACTTTTTGAGCGAGAATGTTACCATGTAGACTCAAAATATGTAGTCAGTTTATCTAAGCACAGTTGTTTGTATAACAGTCAGTTGTTTGTATAACAGTCACGAAGTTTTCAGACTTGTGAGGAGCTGCAACTCGCTGGTGACCTGCCGTTAGTTCGACTCCTTACACTGTCAACCCAGAGAAAAAAATTAATCAGTGAAGTTCTCAGCTCATACTTGAGAAGTTAATTGAGGAGTGTACAACTCCTAAAATGATTTAAATGCTTAACAGCTAGAAATTAAGGCAAGCATGAGATTGTATTGTCAACAGTTACTCATACTGGCCACACACACACACCTACACACACACGTTCATAAGTTGAAGCCTTGATCTTGAGAATGACAACTTTGGCAAACAGAAAAACTGACATTTTTGTTTCTTGTGAATGACCTCTGGCACACAACACAGTTTAAAACTCGCCTCCCTCAGATTTTTCTTTGTTTCCCTTAACTTTTATTCTGCCAGTGAAAAATAAACTCGGGATGAACGGTGGTCTGGGAAGGGAGAGGATTTGCTAAAAAATGCTATTGATCTCTTTATTCCTGAAATAATTTGTATGGCTTGGCAACCGCAGCATCATCCCTTATCAACGTCTGCCAAAAGCCAGGCAGTGGCCTCCCGGGTGTAAAAGCTCTGAGAAATAATGCTTCTCATCACTAGCAAGGATGGCAGAAGGGGAGAAATGAAAGGAAGACAGCGGAGAGGTGGGGCGGAGGGGAAGGAGGCGGCATGAGAGTCGGATGATAGAGGCGAGAGGAGGCGAAAAAAACCCCAGAAAGACTGAGTCAAACTTGTGAGATCCACAAAGGAGATGGATCACATGGTAACAGGCAAGACAAAAGAAGTGAAAAGCGGCAGAGTTAACATGAGTGAGGGTGATGGTGTTTACAACTGTGGGAGGTTTATCCAGGTCTGTAGGAGAAAATATGAAAAGCTCCGTTCAAAGCACAGAGATTGTTTACCTGAACCTGAGGCCTCAGCAATCAAGACCTATCCTTCTTCAGAAAACCGGCTTGTTTGACCCTTAAGAGTTCAGATATCACTGAATATTTTAAAGTTATGAAACATATTAATCACCTGTAATACAGCTTTAGATGTCCTGATGACTGTGGAATCACGATGGGATAAGTATTCCTATGTGTATGGAAACAGAATCTGTTTTTACCAATAAACTGTTTGAGATTGTGCATATAATAATAATAATTCCTTTTGTTTTTAGTTCGGTTTGATAATTTTATTGTGATAGGATTTTTTATGCTTTTATATTGGAACTATAGTAGCTGAAATGGGGATATTTCCTGAACATTTCTTTTATTCAAACAAAATAGCTTCATCCACTAATGATAAATGAATATGTCAGAGTTTTTTTCAACAATTAAACATTAAGAGAATGTAAGTATAAAACAATGTTAAGAAAAAAGCTTTTGAAAGCTAAATTATATAATGGATTTAGTTTTTTTTTTTAATCTGTTGTTTTTTTGTTCAGTTCATGCTAGGAAAATCACATTTATCAATATTTTAAAAAAGGGTTAAAGAGCATAAAACCCCTCCTCTGAAAACAACATGAAAGAGCAGGAAAGATGTAACGTTAGGAGACAGATGAAACAATGCACGGACTCCTCTGTGAAGTATATCACAAAGAGGCCGGCCGGCTTCGGCGTTCCTGTCTCACCAAACGCTAACATCCCTATATCAGCATTCCTGAGGTGAAAAGTTGTGTATAAATCAGCTTGTCTTTGAAGTCTATTCTCTTGATTCACAGTGGTTTAACTGCCTTGAGTTTGCCCGTCTCTTCACAGGTAGAAGCGGCTAATGGAGGAGAATGAGAGGTTTTGGGGGGGGGTCTGCAGATGTTGAAAATGCAATAGCATCCTTGTATAAGTGCATAACGTGCTGAGTTTAAACCAGTTCAGATCCTTATATAAGTAATCTCTTTACATCTTTGATAATTTATGTCGCTGTTGTGCTTTATTGTTGTTTATATGCATTTTTAATGTTCTTTATGTCTCATTTTTAATGTATTGCTATGTACCCAGAATGCACTTTAAATTGAATATGAATAGTCTTATATAAATTCTTGTCTTGCCTATGTTGATTAAAGCATGTAATTACTGTTAATAATTAATGCAAGATAATGATCTGACAATGAAATGCAAGACTTTCTGACTGCTTGACTGCGAGATAATGAGCTGAGTGACAGTGGCTTTAGAGCCACTGGAGTAACATTCTGGTTCAACACTCACCAGATGTCACAATGCACAGTGAGACAGGGTTATAATTTGGGAACACATGCTATAGACAGTTAGTATAAGTTGAAACAGTTTTTTTGTTTTTTATGACATCTTGCTTTTGAATTTTGTGTGTTTTCTCTGTTTGAAATAGGATATTTTTCTAGAGCATAATGCATGGGGGGACCGACAATCTATAGCAAAGAAGAAAATACAGGAAGTGAATATTAAGTGTAGCAACTTGCTGTGAATTGCTTTGCACATTTTTTCAAAATGAAATTAGCTCTTCAAAGTATCAAGCTTGTTACATGCATAGCAAAAACATGCACATGTTGCATTTAATCTAGCCTGACTAAACCCCAAGCTTTTAAAATAGATATAAACATGTTTGTGCAACTGAACTAATAATATTTCTTTTTATGAGTCAGACCATCATACCGAGATAATGCCGTTGGAACTGTTTCTATAAAGCCTGCCTCTATAATGAATTATAACACACTATGAACACATACAACACAACAGGATGACCAGATGAGAATGGGTGAAATTTGGGACAGGGGAGTGGGAGGTGGGCGTGGTCACATGGGCAATGAACAGTAAAACACATGACTGTCAAAACTCAACATTATAATTATTTTTATCCAAAACAGACTGACTGTTTTATCATTGCAAAACAATTCATTTGTATCTCATAAGGCAGCAGTCATCCACTGGCACTTTTACTCCTCCCAGCACCTGCAGTAAAGTTGCTGCTTTTTGCCCGGATGATCACTGGGTTTTGAAACACCAGCCTCCATGTCAGCGACAGATGGTTTAATTTTTGTAGTTTTTTTTTTAAGTAAACAACATCATTACGTGGCCCTCACAGGAGCAGTTATTGCAGCACCACTGTGCAGCTAAAAAATAGACAACATACATACATACATAGTTCATGTAAAAAAAACAAATTGCAGCCGCCAATGCAGAGCCAGCTGCAGAGGGGCACCAAAAAAGTGATTCACAATGAACAGTAGGCTAGTCAAT
>JAQLOL010000010.1:5857223-5869825 GCA_029783665.1 Naso thynnoides
TGGGTGAAGTGTCTTGCCCAAGGACACAACAGCACATGACTAGGACAGAGCGGGATTCGAACCGCCAACCTTCCGGTTATTGGACAACCCCCTCTACCTCCTGAGCCACGGCTGCCGCAAATGTTTTGATTACGCATAAAACTGTTCACATTACTCAGCCACACCTACAGTCCATATATTAAGTAGTCGACAGAGCAACTGTGATGTCACTCATTGGCTTGTTAAACATTTTGAACACTTTAGTTTTTGTCATTATGGCTTACTTCATCTGTTTTTGGTTTTCTGTGGGGGTTTTGTTTGTTTGTTATGTTTTGTTATTGGAGCCAGGAGTGACCATATTCAGATGAGAGGGTGGAGCTGCTGAGGATACGCATTGCCACTAAAGACAGTATGACACCAAGCAGATAGCCATCAGTTGTTGTTAGTCAAAGCTACGATTTTTCTTAATTTGCATAACTTAAAGCCTTAATATAATTTAAATGCATGAGTGATCCCCATATAGTTGTCATAAATGGGGACACAAATTATTGAGACTGTTTTTTTGTGCCAAGCTGTAAACAAAAAACCGCAGTTTTGGCACTTCAAGTTAGCTGTATTTTTTTTCCTTCCTGGAGGTCACTTGGTCACACCAGAGAAGGAATAAATAGCACCACCTCACTCATTCACCAGAGAAACCTGTTCTTCTTGAAGGTTAACTTATCACATATACTGCTCATGCATACATTTGATTCAATGGTATTCATTTATATATTGGCAGCACCGAACTTCCATACTTCAGTGTATTACAGTATCTACAGAGAAAAGAGTCTCTCCCTATAAATACCTAATTTCCTTCTCCACTCTTCTCATCTTTCAGACTCTTGCCGTGGAGAAGCCAAGTTGAAGGACGCTCCAGATGAATGGCATTAGACATTATACAAGCTAACTGTGAACATGGAGAGGCATTCTAAAGAGACAGATCTGATTCAATATTACACTAATCCATCTGGGCCACATCATTGAATGCAGATGGCAATGAGAACCAGCAACAACCTTAAACCCAAAGACAGACCAACACTGACTCTCATTACTCAGTCTCAGTCTCCCTCTCGCTGTGTCTCTTTGACTTAACTTTGACATGCTGTATCTGATTTGCCCAATTTGTTTCTCCTCCCTTTATTGGTCGATTCTCATTCTTGATGCTTTTCTTTGTGCTTATCAGTGGCTGTAATAATCTATATGAAAAATAATTAGCATGCATCAAAGAAGACTGATTCATGTTACAGATTCAGGGTAATTTCCTGCTTTTTTGTCAGTGTTACCGCCTGTGCCACTTAATTAGGTGCCATTGCTCAAACGAAAATTGTATCAAGCATTTCTCATTCAGCACTCAAAATACTAATGTTGCAAAGGCTACACAGATCAATACCACAGAGGGAAGCACACAGTCTGGCACAGAAGCAATGCAAATGGACCTCAGTTCGACGTAGCTGCAGTATTGACTGTACGCAAATCCACGACTTAACTTTCTGCTTGAGTTCTACCTTGCAGCACAAGGCTGGTTGACGTGATGTTTCCCTACAGAAGCAATAAATGCGTGAAGAAAAAACAATCCTGGCTAAAAAAAAAAAAAATAGGACTGAGTAAGGTTTTTGAGGTTTCTTTATTTTCCTCATGAATTTTTATTTCCACCATGCAGTCTTTTTCTTCCTCCTTTTCTCTGCGCTTTCATCAGCCATCTCTAGCTCATGTTCCTTCCACTTAGTCTCCCTCCCTCCATCCATCTTCTTCTTTCCATGCCCTTTACTGTCCTTTGTTTCCATCACTCCATCTCCCTTGTTGTCACACCCTTCTCCTCCCAGTGTTTCCAACCCTCCTCCTCCATCCATTCCTCCCTCCCTCCCTCTGTAATCAGAGCTGTGACTGAGCAGTGTTTGCAGGGTCCTCCCAGGGGCCTGCCAGTGTGACACATTCGCTTTACAACCACTCACCTCGCCTCACCCTCCATTCCCTCTCCTTTGCTTTGGTAAGATTATAGAGGAAGCAACAGAAAACACACCCCCTTTCACTTCCCCCAGACACACAGACTCCCCACTCCTCCTGTAATCTTCCCCACACCTTCATCCACAACCTCCCCAACCCCTGCTGCGCTCCCCCAGCGATGGAAGACCAGTGGGAGGCCATCTTATCTCTCTGCTCAAATGGAGCCCCGTCACTCCAGGCATCTCGGCTACACGGCAGAGCCTGGTTAGACCACCAGACTGAAACATGATCATTTAACACTGACTTGTAGCACTTGTTTGCTACACACAGCAAGATAAAATGTGAAGGATGTGTCTGCAATCCTTTGTGAACACTTAAAGTTATGCAACAAATCATATGGAAGAAAATTGGAGGATTTAATAACAATATCGATGGGGGTGTGCACAGTTTTTGAGAATCAAATATGTATTTAATTGAGACAAGCACAGATGTTTTGCTGAGGGACTTAACGTCTCAGGGGGTGCAATACTTACTCCTTTTTTTTCCTCAGAGTTCCAAACACCAAAAACTGAGTGTTACTGCTGATTTTTTTTTTTTTAAACTTGTCTGTTTGTGTGAGCGTCAGATAAGCTGATTGGTGCTGGAACTGACTGATTGCTCTTGAGGGAAGGTGGTAATTTCTCTGTCATATTGTGACTGATTATAGCTCTGAAATATGTCACTGTTCCAACTCCATCAGAAGTTTTTGACAGGAGGCTTTGATGTGTGTTCACGCAGGCAAGCAGGCAGACAGACAGCTATCTAGCACCCACTGCAAGGGAAGTAACACAAGTGCTTCTGACTGTTTGTCTGCAGACGGCTGTATGTTGTAAATTGTCAGAAAAATACTGTGCTGCTGCAGACGAAATAAAGTGTTTGAAAAATGACAGTGCTTCTCCTGTTATCACAGCATGTCTCCAGGAGACTGTCAGAGTATTTCATACAACATGTGTTGTTTCAGTAATTGAGGACTGGACAGATTGCTGGGGAGAATATATCACTTGTTGTAAATGTATAAAAAGCAAAGAATGAATATTGGAGAAAAGCAAAACTTAAAGGGATAGTTCACTCAAAAATGAAAATTTAGTCATTAGAGTTTTTTAATCCACAAAACACTGATGGAGTTTCACACGAGAAAGGTGTTGCAGTAACATCCCAAACAACTGAAGTGAATGGTGACCAATTTTCCAACAAAAAAAAAACATTGGAAAACCATAAAATGCCTTCATACTCACCTAAAATAATCCAAGTGTTATGAAGCCCTGACATGCCAAGTTGTTTGAAAAAAAAAAACAGTGACACCATTGGTTGGTTTCACCTCGCACTCTCATTTTAGGAGCCACAGGCTACAGCAAACAATAAGGCTAAATACATGGCGCCAGTGATGTTTTTCAAAACAACTTGGCATGTCAAGGCTTCAGAACCCATGGATTACTTCAGACAAGTAGTAAGGAGCAATTTTATGGTTTTATTATTTATTTATTTTTTTACATTTGAATCCTAGTCACCATATTTGGGAGATAACTGCATTGTCATTTTTTCTTTTGAAACTCCAGCTTTGTTTTGAGGACTAAAAAACTTTACATGACCTTCGATCAGTGTGAGCATGAGTGGATAATACCCAAATTTTCATTTTTGGGTGAACTATCCCTTTAAAATAGAAACAACAGATTACGTAGACGATTGTTGCCTATAGGCCTCATTAAACAGCAAATTTGCAGAGGAATCTTCCTGTTTTTGCACCCTTTGTTCCCCAGGTTTATATGGTACATAATGAGAATATGAGTCCTATTTTTCTAGAGAACTCTGTTCCCAAGGTCCTAGGACGCTGGGAACACAGATACACTCCCAGATCAAACTATCTCTACAGTTCTTCCTCGAGGCGGCCAGAACAGCATAACAGCAGACATTTTATGGAGGAGCACTTTATAAGCCAATGTTTCACTGGAGGCGTGTTACATGAAAACCCAGTCACATCCTTTGCTTGTGGGCACAATATTTAGCAAGTCATTTTTTTCTGACGCCACCCTAATAAATTCAGTTTATATGAAGCGATGCCCACAGTGCAGGTGTATTAAATCTACATTTGAGCTCACCAGTTTGAGTGTGTTTTTATAGCATTCTGCAGCTGGTGCTTCATGGATAAAATATTTTGACCTTATAGCATAATAATTTGATACCACAGTTCTTTTGAAGCTATCACTTTTGACTCAAACAGGTCATTTCTCTCATGATTCTCCACTGGAGGCTGTATTAATTGCAGGGGCCAAGCTGGAAGAAATTCAATCCCATCATCACACTGAATTTAAATAAAGAGCTAAGGGTCAGAGTGTAGCACGGCCATTATCATACTCCTCATTATCGCCAACGTGGTTAATTTGGTTCAGGTTTCATGGCCTTGGTCCTTAGCAGAAAGAGAGAGAAGTGGAGTAGTAGTCATCATGTTTTAGTGGTTGGAACGATGAGGGAAGAGGCCAAAGTGTGGTGCATATGGGATGGGATAGTGTTGAGTACTCTGCGTGAAGGGAGTTTCCCCCTTGGTAAAAATCTTTCCTTTGCAAACATGGACTTTGAGCTAGAACTGAGTGAAGGCCTTCCCAGGTCACTCCAAGTGTACCATGGAGTTTGACACAGAAATCAACACTCTCCAGAAGAGTAAAAAGTATTTGAGGGGGGTCACTGAGGCCAGACTCCTCTGCGGTGTGCGATCCCTCTCCATTTGAGCGTCTAACACCAATCCTTGTGCTGCATGGCATCGATACTCTCTTTTATGTCGGGAGACAGCGATCAATGGATCTCCTTTTCCCCGAACGGAAGCACTCCATATTCAGCGGTTGATTTCACGGCTGGATATCCGACACACCACTTAATGGATGTGTGTGTACGTCTGTGTGAGAGTGCGGTTCAGCGTACAGTTGAAATACTGTAATTTAAGGTGATTAATCAACATACAGCAGCTTTATTGAACTCAACAAGGGCAGTCGAGGTTTTTTTTTGCTCTCAGGTGAGTTTTCATTCATATTATAATGAATCCGCAGACACAAAGTGCAGTCCGTGTTACTTTTCATTAGACTGAATACATGGTGAGTGTTTCTGGCAGCTCTTTCGTCCTTTACTGTTTGCTTAGGTTTACTTATATGGTGCAAACTTTTGTGAAAGCCTATATAAAGGTCAGAAATAGTAGATTAGATTAGAGCAGATTAAATCTGATACATTTGAATACATGCCATTATAATCTACCTTAATTGCAGTTCAAGGATCCCCATCAAATGTGTTATTAAATGATAGTTTCCAGCACTCAGAATTGAATATCAACCAATAGAGGAATACTTAATTTTTTTGTAATAGATTTCTAAAGCATGGCCAGATAAACAACATATATTATTATTATGTTATTGTACTTAGTTTGATCTACTTCTGGTCACTCACTTTCTCTCATCTTTACCGTTTCTTCTTGTAACTTCTCTCAGTCATTAAAGACAAAGGTCTGCGGGTGAAAACATTGTTTTTCTCAGACACTGGTCAATGCTGAGATTTTGGACATTACATGTTATACTTTACGCTGAAAAGAAATGGTCTGAAATGAACATTTAGACATTTATTTTATTTAGAATACTGTTCTGGTGGTAGATACGGTATCATTTGTATGCTTAAATTTTCAGAAAGATTGTTTGCAAAAAATAATTAAATAATTGTTTAGATATTAGTAACCACATGGGAAAATTTAAGGAGGATATCTACTGGTAAAAATTTTACCCTATTCAACTTTCGTGTATTTTTCCTTAAGACTTAAGATGCAAAAGAAGATTAAATCCATATCTTATTCTCTAACAACTGCTCCTGTCACTTTAGCTTTTCTTTTTTCCTTTGTTTGTCACTCCTTTTTTCTCTTTTTTCTCACAATACATTTCTCACTTTCACGACTATGACAATAGTCGTGTAAGAGAGAGAAAGAGCTGATATCTGTTGTGTGAAAGGTTAGGTTGACTCTTCATGATAAACTTCTTTACAGCCGTAGCCAATGAGATTGTTTGCTAGGCAGTGGGCAGCCTCACTGAGGTGAGAAAAGTCAAAGAAACATGACACAAAACAAAACAACCCCCATGAAAATGTTAGGCCCCACCAGGATTGGGCAGTAATGCATTACTGTAATTTAAACTAGTAAAGTAAGTTACCATAATTGCCAAAACAGTAATTATATTACAGTTACTTATCCAAGTAACTCTGCAGTTACTGCATTACTAGAAAGGGCCATCTACATGCTGACAATGGCAGCCTCCTGATCTCTGACAAAAAGATCTGTCCTCAGATATCTTGTGAAAATATTATGAAGTTGATTAAGTTCTGGAGGCTGGCTAAACAGGTTGTGCATCACTTTTTTAGGGAGTCGTTAGGACTGCAAAAGCAATATAGTAAAGTAACTAGTAATGTAACTATTTACTTTAAGACAACTTGCCCAACACTGTTCTCCACTAGTTAAACACTGAACAAAAGTCCAGTTAGAGAGACAGAGGGAATAGCTGGAATTGTTTTTTTAAAAACAAGAGAGAGTGATGATACTGCTGAATTAACTTTTTTTTTTTTTTAGCAATCAAGTGGCAAACTAATGCTACTGTGGACTTCAGAGAGCTTCAGTCTTTATCTTAAGTGCATGTCCTCTGTCTTCATCAATGACTACAGTGGAAATGCTCTGCCCATCTCAATAAAGAAACTTGGAAATGTGGTGAGGAAAATATATCTGGCTTCTTCTGCCACAGTAACAAGTGATGGAGATTGTTTTTTATATATAAACATAAGAAAAATAAGCTTACCTCAGACTATCAAAAAAAGCGAACACATGACTTGGTGGATTGATGTGGTCCTGTGCTCAGCTGCAGGGGTAAATAATCATAATTTCTGTTTCTTTTGAACACTTAAAGATCTTCTCATCCTGCTAAAAGATAAGCTAGCAGATAAAAGTTAGCCTCTTAGCGGGGGACTGTGGGCTGCTTTTTCATGCGCAGGTTGATGCCGCACCGCTGTTCCAACAGCCCACTGTTTCGCTGGCTCACTGTTCTGCCCGCATGTTGTGAGATGCACCAATATTACAGACATCCAATGGCTCACTGCCTCCTCCATTCCTTTCAAGATGAACATGAACCACGAGAGATGGCTGCTCTTTTAGACTGTTTGAATGGCTTCATGACTTCCATTTATTTGTACACCCTAACCTAAACCTTTACCCTAACTGTAACCTTAACCAATTTATGCCTAATCCTAACCTTAATCTAACAATTCATACCTTACCTCTAAACTTGGTGCCACACTGATGTTCCGCCAGCCCGTTGGTGCATCTCACACATGTGGGCTAAACAGTGAGCCGGTGGAATGATGAACGAGCCCCGTTCAAGTTAGCCTCTAAATAAATAGTCTTTTAAATTTCCATGCAAGTGGTGCCTGCTAGCTTATTACATGGTGCAATATCACAAAAACTTCCATCATGGTCTAAGGGGAAAAAATATTCCTAGTCAAGCAGGAAAAAGATTGCATCATTGTTAGGTATGATAGCCAATGATAGCCAAACATAGGCTATGACCTACTTATATTTGTATACCATACATTTACCTTCCCTAGACAATTGAGTCTAGTGAGGCTGTTGACTGCATGTTAGAAAGGGTCCAATTAGTAGTTTCCTGGCATTTTATTGTTTAAGTGTGTCCCTCAGGGCAAAAATTTAACAATAAAATGCATTGCAGACTAAAGAGTAAAGCTGATTTTGTAGGATTTCGCAGGATAATTCAATAGAGTTGACCCTTTTTTTGTACTGAGAAACTGCTGGCAGACTTGCAATGCTTGGTCTTGAGCTTTAGCATCCTAATATGCTGTAGGTATAATCTCTGATTTGAAATTCCTGGAGCAGTACATTATAGAGTGAATATGGTTAGCTTTAATTTCTTTCTGAATAAAAGTGATGGATCAGCAGTGGAGCTGAATACCAGAGGGTCAGGGGAAGAAGGAAACATAAACCTCCACGCTCCACACAAACAGAGCTTCTAGGTCATGCACACAGCCTCTCACCAATGTTGACATGCATGCACAGACACTCACACTCACTCACACACACACTCACACGCACACACACACACACACACACACACACACACACACAAGGCCACTCCTCAGGCCATTACAGTCTATGAAAAGAGGTTTTTGAAGGGGAGTGGTGTAAAGTTTTTTGTCTCGTGGGTCTTTGAAGTGTAGAATAAAAGTTCTGTCTCACCCTGTTTCAATTGGGAGCAGGTGATGCTCTGTTGTTCTTTATAGCAAAGAGACAGAAGGAGGATGTAAAAGAAGCTTTTCTCTGCAAGCAACTAACAGGCAGAGAGTTCAAACCTTCCTCGTGCTTTTGAAGTGGTTGTACACTGAAGAGAGGCGTTAGAAAGAATTTATTGTGCTCTTATTGGAAGAAATTGCCATTTCCAAGCCAAAGGGGAAAAACTGGTCAAAAAAGACCTTAGAAATGTTGATAAAAAAGATTAAGATGGAGAAGAATTAGTGAGAAACTGAAGAGAAGCAAATAAATTGTAAAAAAAAAAAAGGAAGAGAACAGAACAGAAGGAAAGATGAAAGCTATATAAAAGTGTGATGGCCTTAAAATCATCCTTAGGGGTTGTAGTCATGTGGTCATGAGTGTGTGGCTGGGTGTGTCGTGGTGTTGGAGTGGAGGGGTTGGCTGTCAAGCTAATGCTGTAATCAGCCAGACCTTCTAAGCTTACATGGAAGCTGCCTTGTGCTTGGTTACACCAGGAAATGGGCAGGTCCTCAAAGGCTTTATATGTAGAAACATAACAGCCCTGCTGCTGAGTTTTCTCTTTTACATAAATGAAGAATTAAGATAGCGATGTGCTTCAAGCTGGTTTGATCCTGATGATCCGTCATGGAGCATCAGGTGATGTTGCAACACGTGACGAGCTGTCTGTCAGTTCTCTGTGCTCACCTGTGAAAACAATAAGAGACAACATGCTTTTCACTGTAAAGTAACTGGAATCATTCATTCAGATGTTGTTATATCCGGAGTTGCTTTCCTGTTAATGAATTGAACTTTTACAGATTCCAAAAAGGTTTGATTTTCTAGCCACTCATGCCTTTTACTCACTGAATTCTTTTCGACTGATATGATTTGCTAATCTCTAAATTTAGATTTGTGAATACAGTTCAAATTGAGTGGATTTTACTGATCCTATGAACATCTACGTGCACAACGACCAGTATAGACTTCTTTGAAAGGCTCCTTCAACTAGAGTTGTTCCGATACCAATTCCAGTTTTGGAAAATGCCTCCGATACCACTGAAAATGCAAGTACGCCTGTCTGCGCACCAATCCAAAAACATGTGATTTACTCGCCACTAAACAGTACCAGCTACTTCCCAGTAAGCTTGGTTAGTGTAGTGTAAGGAATTGGATTTTCCTAGATTGTCGTTGCTGTTGCACTTCTGTTTTATTTTCCTTAAAGTTTGAAAGGAATTGTTATTACACACTGGTGTTGCTCAGTACTCAGAATTGGCTGCTACCCAAGTTTGGGCATCAGAATCGATATGAGCGAGAAAAAAATGGTATCAGAACATCTCTGTCTCCAACCAGCAAGTCTGCTAACTCTGAAAGATTTCACTGCAGGAGTTAGTTCTGTGCCTGCTCACATAGAAGATTCCTGTCAACAGAATTGGCTTTTTTTTTGCTTTTTTAAAAAACTTTTGTTGAATAAAACCCACAGACTCAAGTAGTTCATAATGCATGATTGTAAACTACTGCTGTACTGAAAGTTTTTTCTCAGGCATAAACTGCTTGTTGATTCCAGCACAGGAGAGTCCATGAGTCTGCCACACACACTTATCCACCTTTACAACAGACTGCGAGGCTTACAAATGGCCTTCGTGGCTTATTGGTTTTCAGAGTTGGTCTTTTGTTGGGAGAGATTTCAGGGAGATTTCTTCTTTGACTGTCTGCCAACAAATCACTGTTGCTCCATCTAGTGTTGTGTTTCTCAGTCAGTCCAGCAGGGATGTAGCAGCACTGGGAGTAGATGACCTGTCAATCAGCGTTCCAGCTGCATCTGCAAAGTAAATCCCCATCAGACAACTGCAACTCCACAAACGATCCTGTCACCTCTGATAGATTTGGACTTTTTTCACTGTATGTCCATGAGTCGTCAAGACAGTGTAGGGTCTAAATATGAACAGGGAGAAGAGAGCGTCAGTGTTTCAGAAGCTGAAGAACCATCATTGCAGTGGGACGTTTATAAGCACTGTCCGGTTAAAAGTTCATTTTATTACTCCTGTTAAGTTCTGTTAGGAAAATAATCACGTCTCCCTCCCTTCAACTTTCCCTCCATACAACAAACTTAGTGAATCCTGCAAACTTCTGCCACTGATTGAAGAATTTCCCAGCTTGCTGGAAAACAGCTCCGGCTCACAAACATCAGTGCTTGATATTTGTTTGTCGTTGGCCTCATTGTTTTATTTTTCCACAAAAGCAGACAGGGAAGAGTAAAAAGACAAGCCTGAAGTCTTCCGCAAATTCCTCAGAAGAGAGAAAAATCGTGGCAGTGTGAGTGCAGACCATCAAGCATCTTTGTTATTCTCTGGCCATTAATTTTCACAACCAATATTTGGAATCGTCTAATATAGCAGAGGAAGAAAGTAGATGATCCAGAAAAATATCTAATCCTCCCAGCAGTCTGAGTGTGTGAAGCTGTAAATCCCTCTCACTTGATTTCATGACTTCACACTTCAGCCAAACACTGCTGGCAGTGGCTTCATTCTCCCAGGCTCTCGCCTTGTATGTTCACATAACACTTGGACGTGTGTGTGTGTGTGTGTGTGTGTGTGAGTGAATACACACCAAAAATTTGGATGCCTCAATGTTTTCTAAGTGAGCATATCTCAGAAGTCTTGGGAGTGACTTCATTCTCAAACACTTTCCCATGGCCTGAGCACATTCCTCTGTCTGAACACCCCCCCCGAAATCATCATAATACATAGTTAATGGTGTAACAAGTACATTTCACTGTTATGGAAGAAAATGAACATAAAATGCTGAGTCTAGTGATCTCTGGTAGTACCAAATGGTTCATGTAGAATGAAGAGGCGTGACTAGCTGCTGTCTCAAATGTATTTTTTCCCTCGGTAAAATTTCACGTTTAAAGTGAAATCATCCTCGTTCATACGTGAGAGAAAATTCCAAATCCCAAATGTTTAAAGAAGACACAGTGGAAACGCCCTTTGTAGATAAATCATGATGTAGTGCCCTCTGGGCGTCCTTCCAGTGGACGAAAGGCAGTGCAGTGCCCTCACAACATGTAACAGGTGCCATCTGTTCTTTATCCGCTCCTGCCCCCGAACATCTCTAGTCCACCAGCGCATACCTGCCATTTCAGAATGAATTTGGTTACACAAGTTTACTTTCTATGTGATTCTTTTCTGCAGAAACTGCGGACCAATCTCAAGAAATCCCACCATCCCTCCACATGACATAATAACCTTTCCTTAACTTCCTGTGTCCTGCAGAGGCTCCTCAACATGGATTTAGAATGTGTTACATTAATTCTGTGTTTGGATCTTGTCTTGCAGCTCTCTACTATAAAGAGTGAGTCTCGTCTAAAGCATCTCCTCCAGAGGTTACCTGGTTACTGTCCAGAGTCCATGGTGAGTCCATTCTCTTTAATAAACAATAGACAACCTCCCTCTTTCCCTCGGAGGTGTTTTATCATTCGCCGGTTTGAATGGATGCACCAGAGAGAAACAGTCTGTGTTGCACAGGCGTGTTGCTGTGAGAAAGGTCCAAACAGAATCCCAACAAATCTGTCCTGAGAAATTAATCTTTGTGCTTAATAATAGATCAAAGGATAAAATCTGGTGTTCCGAAGGTTACTGTGTATCTCACTTTCATGAACTAATGAAGGCTGCACTGCTGATCTGCTCAGAAACATATTTTTGTCTTCATTTTCTTTTTACCCCCCAAACTTATGTCAAGAATATATCTAGAATCGAATTGGAAAAATAAATTTAGAGTAATTTGGGGTAAGGATGTAAAGTAAGAGCTTCATCACAATATGAATCAATATTTTTGGACAACAATATAATATTCTTTGATATTAGCTGATATCACTTTTATTATTTTGATTGGATTTAATTCAGGAGCCTGCGATTGATATCAGACAATATCAGATCAGGTCCATTTAAAGTAATCAGTTAGAGAAGAAGCTGCCATGCATCCACCCAACACATTCAACAATGTAAATGATCAAGTGCAGCCAAGTTTACTGTGCAGAGCTCCAGACTAACTTTGTTTTACTCGCAGTGCTGAAGTCCCTCACTGCAAATTTTTAAGAGCACAAGCAGAAAATTAAGGGGCCGCACTTTAAATCAACCTGCAACACAAATTTCAACTCAACTTCATGCATTCATTAGAAATAGTTTTCTCTTCCTGAGTTGTTACTTCCCACATTAACTGTTATGGATTTAGATTATTTTTATGGCTTAAAGTCAGAGAAAGTAGATGAGTCTGTTTGTAAGTAAAAAAAAAAAAAAAAAAGTCACTTGTCAGGCTGACCATTGAGTGTTAT
>JAQLOL010000010.1:5869925-5897179 GCA_029783665.1 Naso thynnoides
CCTGCACAGACACACACACACACCCACACACACACCCACACGCACACACACACACACACACACACACACACACAGTATCTGAGCAGGGCAATGGTTTCTGCATGTAAATCGTGCCCTTAATGGCCTGTGGAACAGGCTGGGGCGATGAGACTCGGTCTCAACTCTATGAATAGCAAAGCAGATCCAGCTGGGGCTGTCAGTCATCAACATAAATAACAGATTAACGCTTTTCTTTTTCAGATTAAACATTATCTTCTCTGGCTCACAAAATGAATTGCAGCAATTCAGACAGCACTCATTTAGGACGAGGCCTGGGTGGAGCACAGTCGCTGCAACAGTCATGAGTGCTGTTGAAAGCTCATAAAGGTACAATTCCTATGCTGATAAACATTACTGGATTAATTTCTCCACATGCCTTGCAGTTATATTTCTGAAGTCTGTTGCTTTCTGAAACCTGCAACTGTGGGGTGCAAACCTTGTTCCTTCATATTTCGTCATTTTTATTTTCTTCTCTAATTGATATTTTAGGCTGTATCTTACCAAAACCAATAAAAGTAAAGAGCTTGTGCAGACAAAATAGGATTGGTTGAAGTAGTCTATCTTTTGCCATCTAGTCAGAGCCACTTTAATAACCTGTTCGTGCATTTTCATTTGGCTAGACAGAGGGGTACAGCCCTTGAAACGTTCAGGAGCTCAATGATTGACTGACTGACTCCCCATTCTTGAAACATGTATGCAGGAGTGAAATAGCAGAGCAATTCACAGCTAAGGGTGGCACTAGCAAGCTGGATGGCAAACACTGTGAAACAAGAAAAACCAAGTTGTGCTTGCTTGTAAAAACTATCTTTGCGATCTCTAAGTGTAGTATCATGGTTTAAGACTCCTTTTGTAATGTGTTGTACAAATGGCGAACGTTAGCAACACCGTATGTGCATGGCAGTGGTGTCACTTATCGACCCCTATTAGTTTTATGTCAGGCAGCAACAAAAAGAACCGATGTGCTTGAGCTTCAGCTAAGTTAGGTTTTGCTCGGAGGAATGTTGCTTACCGCAGATGCAGGTAAATGAAGTTTAGCAACTAAAAAGATATTTTTGTTTCACAAAATAGTGCCACCACCACCATAATGAGAAATATAGTTAAAAGGAAAAATCTACCACTTTTGATGTGGATGTCCAATCAATGTTGATCATAACTGTAGCCAACTGAAGCAATAAATTCCTCAGTTTGTGCTATAGTTTTCTGAATTGTCCTGCTCACACAGCCATTCTTGCAGTGCCTACATGTACCAGGGTGCACTGCGTCAGTACTTACCAGGTCTTCAAGGTTGTTATTCTTCACATCAAAACATTTCTTTTATTTAATATTGTGTAGTTTTCAGTAATGAGGGTTTTTTTGGCCCGCCAGAGCCAGAAAATCCTTTAAAACAAACACGGTGCTGACCTGCCTGCAGGACAAGGGGAAAGGCGAGGAGTAAACAGTTTGTAGTACTTCCTGGAACTAGTGACATCACTGGTTCCAGGAAGAACAAGAAATTTTGAAGCTGCATCCCAGATACACAGAGAACATTGAAAAAAATATTGTTAGGTTTCACATTATATTCCTAATGCAGATAGATGGAGGTATGGTTGAAAATCGTCAGCGTCAGTCAATAATTGCCAAAGTCACGTCACACAAACCACATAACATGTGTATTGTAATAATCATGGCTGTAACGTTACGAAAACTTCATGCACACAGTGTTGCCAACATTCAACAACAATTTACAAAAAGCATTTTAACTATAATACTTACATTAGAATTCAGCAAGATAATGCTCATAATATTCTACACAGATAGTGCTGTATATTATTCACCAATACATATCCCGACTTCCAGAGATCAATCCAGCCATAACTTCTAAAGGCTTGCCTAGTCTTGTTAAACAAGAAATTCTCATCAAATGTTTTCCATGACAAAAAAAATCAGCAGACGCATAATGACAGTAACCTTTCTGACCTGCAAGTTGATGAGAAGATAGCACAATGCTCTTTTTGGCTAAGATGTGGCTGTTCTGATCAATGACGAACAAAACACGTATCTTGACATTCGCTTGTCAAAAACCTCTTAATTCCATTTCAGTTGGATGTTTTTAAAATTTAAATAATATAATAAATTTCACAGGCATGTAGCTGAGCACATACAAAAACACAACTGTTAACTGATTTGTTGCAGTGTGCAATTATTTTTTCCATTTTTGGACCTAGAAGGTTTCTGCCTGACAGCGACAAAATTGAATTATCAAATAAGAGTCTCACAGGCCTTGTAGTCATAAAATGCTGGTCACCTAAAATGAGGTTACATGAGACAACGTCTGCATTACCTTAATGTGCTTTAATGCGAGTCTGCTTGATTTGTCTAGACGTGGCCAAGAGACTCGGTGAAGGCAATTTAAGCTACAGTATTCACCGAAAGCCGCTTCGATGTCTGCCGTCTGGTTTTAGATTTAAAAGTAGAAAAACAAATCTTGTGGTGTTACGTGAAAGAGTTTCACAGTTGTGCAGCATTGGGTCAGCCAGCTTAATAACGTGCTACCTCTGGTGTTACAAATGATAGAAAATAAATTGTTTCTCAACCTTTGAAAGAAAAATGGTTTCCACGAGGCTGTGTGTAAGTGAAGCCAACAGTGGCTGATGGCACACAGATCAGTATTACTCACTAGAGTAGACCTCCGCAGCTGAGGGAGCCATTCGGCCCCAGCGCTGTCTGTCAGCCCTGTGATATACACTCAGAGAGAGCAGTTGCGGGGATGGGAGGGGAGGTAGGATTTGATGGGTACATGCTGTTTAAACAACGAATGGCCGCTGGGCTTGTGTGTGTGTGCATGAGAGACTGTTCACAGAGAGCGAGAACGAAAAGCATGTAGCCTTTGAGGGATTGACTTTTATTTGTGGCGCCATGTCACATTTCCAAGCGTCACACCGGCAGTTCTTTGTGTGCGCCCGAGGTTTTCGAGCCCACGTTTCTCTAAAATGCAAATGGACCTTTCTGCTTTTTTTCGCCCAATGAAGAGAGGAATCAAGATAGGGAAGAGGCATTGTTTGTTTGTCATCGTACAATGACATTTCTGCTCATCTCTGGGCCCGCAGCGAGGTAGCAATTTAAATGTTAACATGAAGCTTGTAGCACTGACAGGATACAAAAGTAGACAGAAAGACCCATTTCTCCCCGTGGGCTTTATATACGACTCATATTGTCCATCAAGCAGGAGTCAGCGCCGCTCTTCTCTAATAGAGATTTGAAAAGGCGTCTAGGAAAATTGTTTGAATAATCATAATAAAATTCATAGGATAGTGATAAAATAATCCTACGCTAGCTGTAAGACTGATGAATTATTCTCAGAAAAATGGCTCGCACTCCTGGTGATTCTTAATGTGCTGACGGCCTTATATATACTTCACATAAATGTAGTAGAAGAAGGATTAAATTAAGTAAAAATTCAAAAATCTTTTGACCAAGATTTACATATTATCACTAAACATCTTAGCAAACAGTAACATGTTTATATATCCGGCATATACAAAACAGTATTAGCACACACTGGGCGATTTACTGTAGCATACTCTTGATAGCGCTAATTTGTCAAAATGTAAACAATTATAGGCAAAAACTAAAATAACAGTAACGATAAAAAATTATGTTTGTATCCATCAAAGCTTCCAAATTACTGTTATATAACATCCCACGAATAAGAGCAAGATAAAGAATAATACACACAAAGAGAAAAATTGAATAATATGAACTCAACGGTGAATGTTAATGAGTAATTTTATGCTACAGTCACTCAACAAAGATATGGCTCTGCCACCACTTGTTGGAGATATTTCTAACAGTAACAGTTTAGGTGTTGACTTCGGCTGACTCTTACACCAAGATGGAATTTTCCCAAAACCCTCCATTGATGCAGGTATTACATATTAATACATTTATGGATAATACAGTCATCCTCCCTCCCTTCAAAAAAAAAAACAACAAAAAAACAGATATTTAAATGATCTTGAATTGACAAAGAAGAAACCGACAATATGTTAGCTAATTCACATTACAGCATTCATTTGTTGGGCAAAAAATGTGAAAAATCAACGTTGCTCATTATTGCTCCTTGAAAAAATATTTAAATCTCTTTTCTATTTACTCAACAGGAAAAGTAACATTAGCATACTACTTACATAAGTAATCGGCTTAACATAATTTCTCTTCCAGTGTTGGGCAACTTACTCTGAAACAGTAATAAGTTACTTATTATTGATTACTCCTTATGAAAGTAATAAAATTAACTTTTACCTATAACTTTTTATCAAAAATAATTAGTTTGGTTACTCGTTGTTACTTTTGCAACCCAACAGGCTTCTTAAAAAAGTGACACACAACCTATTTAGCTCGCTCCCCAAAACTTAATCCACTTCATTGGGTGGCTACGGAATTCAGAGGCATGCTTAGGCATAGCAACACTATCCGTAGGTTATTACAACTTCAACATTAGCGACTGTTAAAATCAAACAAGCCTCTTGTAGAAAGATATATTGGCACATGCACGTATATTTCATCATCATAAGATATCTGAGAACAAAAAACACATCCCTTTCTAGTAACACAGTAATTCAGCAATATTTGGATCAGTAACTGTAATATAATTACTGCTTTGGCAATTGCAGTCCCTTACTTTACTAGTTACTGGGAAAAGTAATAAAAATGATTGTAATGCGTTATTTCCCGACTCTGAGTATGACTACCTGTTAAGCTCTTTAGGCTAACCAGGTTCGCAAGCCTGCAAAAACACACAATACGTAATTCTGACATCTCTGAAATTATGGAGAGGTGTCACTAGGAGTGGCATTATTTGTTTGGATTAGAGGTTAATTGTGTCCTCACACTTCAAATTCCTGCACAAACCAGCTTCTGTACTGAACATACTGAGTCCAAACTGCACTGATCAAACTCTATCCTTCATCAATATATAATAAGACAACAAACAAATAAACTCCTTTGAATGTCAAAGTCACTGAGCGTCACTGAGATCCATGTCTGAAATGTAGAAATAACTTTAAAGTTGTAACGTTAATTGCCAGTGACTCATTACTGAAAAAACATGTTTTTAAATCATGTTTTACTGCAAAACACTGGTTAATAGTTAATCCTACCCTTTATGCCTCTTGTACGCCCCTTAGATGTGACTTTTTAGTAGTAATGCTCAGCTGTATGAAACCTGAGTCTCTGCCACAGTGTTTTAATCCTTTTCGCCTTATTTACGTTGTAATATATGTAGGTGTAAAAGAGGTTAAACAAAGTGATGAGTCCTGTGTGAAACTAACCGGTTAAACACAGCAGTTAGTGAAGACTAACGCTCAAACCTTAGATCATTCGTAAGATCAGCTGGTCCAACAGGTTGCTGGAAGCCATTCACAAACTTCACATTTTCCTGTTTAATATGTTGACAAATCAATGTGAGGCAAACAACTCTTTTGCAACAAATTTAAGTCTATTATAAGGAGCTTTTTGGTTTGCTGACTTCTAAAGATGTTCAAATTGGCTGGCTGTTCTAATTTTTCATCTCTAAATCTCTGCATTCAAAAATGTTCTCGCCTCTTTGTTTAATTTGCAAAGTGATTTAAATAGTCTCAGATCTGTGCATCTGTATTAAAGTGGTAATCCATTTTCACCTTCTCACCTGGAAAGGGGGAAAAAAACGGACGAATAAAGAAGCTTCAAATTATCTTCTTCTCCCAGAGGTGTTGATAGGCATAGAAAGTGGCACTGCCTTAGCCATACTAATTTCTGCCTGCTGCTACCATGCAGGCCAGATGGCAAATCAGAGGCTCTATAATAAAACATCAACATTAACAACATCACCTCAAGCAGCTAAGAGCAACTGCACTACAACAGTTGCTACATTACAGCCTTGAATCGCGTGAAGCAGCGTTGGTCTCTGAGTGGTCTTCAAACGGAGCGTCGTTTTAATGGGATCCTAGGGGCCCTACATATCAAGGCTGGGGGTCGTACAGGGAAACGCCTGTTTCTCTAGGAAATAATGAGGTCATTCGGTGTATAATGAGGCAACTGATGTGGGGAGTGGAGGGGCAGCAAGGCATGAGGGATTTCAGGCTCTATTCAACATCAATTTGTCAAAACGGGTTTTGGATTGCAATTTCTTTCCCTGTGTTTTCTCCCTCCTGCTCCCTCCTTCTTCCTCCGACTGTCTTTAACACGCTGTAATTTTGTCGTGTCATCAGTACCAGCAGGGCGTGACAACCCGCTGCTTTTAATCATTCTCAATCAGGAGGGACTGTCTCCCTCTCTCCATCTTTTTCACTGTCTCTCTGCGCCTTTTCTCTCCGCAGGAGGCAGACAAAATGGAGAAGAGTGAAACATGTGCGTAACCTTTTAAAGGACAACAGTGAGGATGGGTTGTCCGGCTAGAAAGCACTTTAGGAAAAGAAAACCACTGGTGCGGTTAATACAGAAAAGAAGAGAGGGAAAATAGATGAGGGGGCCTGAAAGCCGACTATGATGACTTCTATATATAGCCGTGCAGTGCATGGTGAGGCCCTGCGCCACTAAGACGGCATGCTCTTCCAGCTAAAGGGATTTCACACGGAATATGTGTGTGTGCTGAAGAGTGTATGTGTGCACGCATGTATCTGCATGTGTGCATGTGTTTATTAGGACCAGAGATTACACCGAGCGCTGCTTCCGAAGAGAGGAGAGGAAAAAAGGAGGAGGAGGAGAGAGCTGAGTAGCTACAGGAGCTGTGGCGTACTTAATTACAAAGCAAACAACCACAGGCCTTCTCCCTTACAGGATAAATGCTTATGTATTTCTCTGAAGGGCTATTATCACAAAACTTTTGTACTCAGCAATTTCTAATAATTAAATGTTACAAGGACCCATTTTTCTTGCCGGGATTGTGTGGATTTTTTGGGGGGGCCGTGTATTATTCAGCAAAGAAGACAACTTTTATTCTTCCAGGACTGGTTTGTTGAAGGAAACTAGGCGGCAAATTATCCCTTTAATAAATGTAAAGTATATTGTTTTTCAGTGTGCTGAATGAGTAATGTGAGGGAGTTATATTGCTACGAGAAACCGCATGAATTAAGAAAGTGTTTTAGAAAGAAACACTTAAAATATTTGTATGATGTCAGGAGGTCTATATTCAGTCCAACTGTGCATGCAGTGTGTTTATTTCTTTCATGTTTATTTCTCCAGTGATGTAATAACCTGTCTTTGGCCAAATTAAAAACTAGATTCTGAAGTCCCTAATTGACATTCAAGTCGACATTTGATTCTTTCTGTCAGATGTTTTCTAATTTAATGTTGACAAGTTATTTATTTGTTTTAATTTATTGACTGCTACAGCATTTCCATAATATCAGATATTTTTTCGTTTTTCACAGTCTCTATGGCATTTTCACCTCCTTCAGAACTGTAAAAATTAGGCCCCTACTAGTACCTTGGTTTGCCAGTATTGGACTATCACAGACATATCAGTATCGGCAATAATGTTCACTGATATGCGCTGATATTAGAAGAGCTTTTTAAGGCAGAAGAAAATGCTTGGCCTAGTGATTTAAAATGGTGTCATAATGTACTGTGTCTGGAAGAGGGAGTTTATTTTAATTTTTTTTTTTAATAATTAGTGAAGTATTTAATGTTCAGTGCATTGACGTTTGGAATAAAGTTTGCTAATATGTCATTTATCCTGCCGTTACATATCTTTGTCAGTATTTGAGTATTTGAGAACCACATTCAGTCAATTTAATATATATGTAATATCAACCCATATATCAGATCTCAGAATTTTCTGACCCCTAATTTTTAAACATGGTCCACGCATGCAAACAAATGTCATCGCAGACTCTCCAGGCTCAACAAGACAGATGACAGGCATCATTGTGTTCTGCAATGTGTAATCGCATAGACTGGACAAGGGTGGGGAACTGTTCTTTCTCCTTGTGTCATTCCACGGTTGAACATCCCATCGTCTCTGTCTTTTTCTTTCATTCCTTCTGTGTAGTAGGTAGAGCAGTAGACATTCCTCTACAGATGCCGTATTTGTTCAGTACTGTGGTTGCAGCAATGTCACTATCTGACTGGGTTTATATCACCCCCTTGAGGATTGTTATTAATCACCTCCACCTGTGCGTAAAAGCGCACAGTGAGTATGTTCACTGGGGATGCACATTTGTGTTAGGTTGGGCACTACACAGGCATCTGTGTTCATGTACTTTGTAAACCATGCCTCAGGCCCAATATCAGTATGAGTCCCAGAAATCCCATATCAGCCAATAAAAATAATTTTCAAAGATGTTTAATTCAGAAAACAAATGGAAAAAATATATGAAAGGTGCAAAAAGTACAACTGCAGTAGATTATAAACTTGATTATCACACTATTTTATTTTGAAATAAGTTCATATCACCTTCTTAGATAAATGCATGCATGTAGTGATACAATTTGAGCCCTTGATGAAAGCGGCGAGGCATGTTTCTGCTTCACTGATTTCTGCTTTCCTTTTCAAAATAAATTGTCAACTAAGCAGACACTCCCTGAGGTTACACATCATCTGCCTTCTGTCAATCACCTCCGCTGGTGAGAAGTAACTTAAACTTCTTTACCTCTCGGACTAAGAAATTACATTTACTATAGCAGTTATTGTGAGTGCAGTGTTTGGAAACACAGTGCTGAGCTTTAACTGAGTCTGCTAATGCATGTCAGAAACGCCGAACAGCTCTCTGAGCTGCGACTTCTCAGTAAGTGAAATACCAATTTGCCACTCTCATTATTAAAGTTACAAGAATTTCTGTGAAATTCTAAAATAGGGAGACGGGGCTGCTGTTATTTGCAATGCAACCAATACAAGATGTCTTTTATGTGTGTACTTGCCAATGGGCACAAAATTTGGGTAGCTCAGACTGGACATCTTATACACCCCTTGTCTCATTTTAGTAAGAAAAATGTCTCCATTAGCTCCCATGGAGACTATGAGTGGCATTGGAGGTAAATAAAAGACTCCTGATTGTGAAATAATGAGTACCCCAGTTGCTGCTTGGCAGCCAGCTGCTGCTGTCAGCAGGTTTTGAATCACTGTGAAAAGCAGTGGAACAGGGAGAATAATGGAAGCTAATAAAAATGCTATAAAGATTACCACATACCCACCTACCAAACAGTTCACTTGTTAAAAGTAGATTGGCAGGTAGCAGAGACGTCCACTTGACACATTAGTTCATTATGCTCAGAGATAATATCATTAGAGCATTAACAAGGGTATATTCTGGGCTCACACCCACAGAGGTGAATGACAAGGAATTTGCAGCAGTCTGAAAATGAAGCATCGACTCTCCGTTGCTACAAAATGATTTGTTTGGTTACAGTTTTAAATAAGCTCCATGAGGAACTACTTGTGATGTGGGATCACAAGTAGTAGTGTGTAAACATACGAACGCACAACATAAATTAACTCAAAATCAATAACAGATCCATGTGCCTGAGTTTACATGGTTGCCATCAATCCAACTCATTTACATTTTAACAGTTGAGGCAGTTTTTCCACCACAACCTACTGTATAATTCATGACGATTCAGAGATTTGGAAAAGCATCAACAGGATACATGATACCATCATCAGACCCACCAGAATGCATTAATTTGAACATTCCTGTTTGTAAAATTACTCAGTAAAAATGCATGATAAATATGTATCTGCACGAAAGCTAGCAGTGCTTACAAAGAGCTGAGGGGAATTGGAGCCTTCGCCAAGGACACTTCAGCCACTTGTCTGTTTACCAACACAAGGTCTCAACCCAGAATCTCCTGTTAAGAGTGAGTCTCCTGGCTCAATTTGCCACCTAGAGGTCCACTGTGCAAACACTGTTATTTGAATTTGTTCACACTTTGAAATACAAGTGCTAACTAGAATTATCTATGGTTTTTTGGCTTGTCCCAGAGCCTTTTTTTTTGGCTAATGCTGGGATTCTACATCATATGCTTCATAGTAACGTACATGTAGCAGGTGCAATGCATTACCTTAAATTAGAAAGTATCCCAAGTAACGTTGCTTGATCATCATCAGCAGCTGAGTTACATGAGATTTTGTGACCACTGATATGTGCTCATTTGCCATTTCGCCACAGAGATGAAACCCACGGCTATGCCCGGGAGACCAATTTTATTTTGGGGAACAGAAAGAAGTCTGGGATGGAGGCTTGGGGGCGGCTAAAACTGTACAGCTGCAGGACAGAGAGTTGTGTTTCCAATGCATTTTTAGCAAGCTTGTTGCAATGTGGGGCAACCAAGTCGCCAACAGTATTTTTTCCTCGGTTTTAACTGTGTGACTCTAGGGGAAAAATTCACCCCACCAACCCCCACAAATGTCAAAAAAAAAAAAAAACACCACAACAACTGTGGGCCGTTCCACTGTAAAGACCGCGATCATTCCCATCAGCCATCAGCAATGATGATCCTCTACATGAAGTTTGCGTCGTCCAGATCCTGCTGGCAGGGATCCTTGCAGACTCCTCTTCATGGAGCTGCTCCTGATCTGGAATCAGAAAAATCACGACACAGCAGATTCAAGTGGTCACAAAATCATGTGCAACTCAGGTGCTGACGGTGATTAAGCCACGTATCTTGCAATACTTACTAACAAAGGTTACACATCACTGTGCAGCGCTCCATTTCTGTGCTACAAGAACAGTCCCTAAAATACCTCATGAAAACCTCATATTGTGACTGTCTACCTTATTGGCAATCAATGTTAAAATAATCAATATAAATTAAGAAAAACAGAGCAACAAAATGTAGTCGGAAAAAGGCCTTTGGTGTATTAATATGTGTTTTGTTTCGTGAAAGCATTTGCATGTTTGCTTGCATTACAAAGTACGACTCACTACTTTCATCTACATGAAGATATGCACTAGATGTAAGTGTGTTTGTGTGTGTGTATGAGTGTGTGTGTGCATGCCTTTGTGGCAGGTTTGTGCTGTGTGTGGAGTTCATAGGCGCCAGACCAGAGTTACTGAGAGCAGTTAATGAGAGAGTTGGCAGAGTTATTAGCTGATCGCTGTAAGTCAGTGATGTGTGTGAGAGAGGATTAGGTTCCACACGTCTCGCACAACCTCACTGGAGCCAGGAGCTCAGTCTCAGGGAGGCTCATTAGATTTAAATATGGCTGTCTGGAGCAAATACCAGACAAGGCGCAAGTAAACTGCTTTCATGATGATGGTGCGATTGAAACGGTCATGCGTGAGTGTGTTTAAGTGCAGTGTGTGTCTTTGTGTGTATTGTTTATTGTACTTTAAAATGAAAAATGTACATGTACTTTGCCAAATCGCCTCTTAAATTCCATTTTGATTATCTACTGTGACAAGATGTTGTCCAGTGAGAGTGATTAACATGAGGTGTCAGTCAAGACTCGGCATCTGAAAAACTTTCGCTCATGCCACATGGGTGTAAGACATCAAAATAAAACAGCATACGCTCTGCATTAATAAGATGCTACTTGAAGCTGTGGAGCTGTATTGACAAATCACTTTGTAAATCCAAAACTGCCAAATTAAGCCAAAAATAAGAAATACAGCAATTACACAGTAAAAAAATTAATAAAATCTGCCAATAATTGAACCAAAATCATTTAAAGTACCTTTTAAATTCACAAAATGTAATACGTTCATATTTCTATTTTAATTTACTTCCATATTTATTAACCTTTGTATTAAATTAATTTTTTGATAAGAGTGAGCTAACTAGTTGATGGCCGCTACGCTGGCAAAAGTTAGCAATTACCTGAAATATGTCCATCGGAAAACTCTATCACTGATACCACATGCACATGTACATACACAATTTTTTTCTCTACATTTAGATCTTTAGTTCAAACAATGATACAGTTTAAGGTCTCTGAAAACTGATCTTTTGTGGGGAGACTATACGGCCAGAGGGAAGATTTTCAGAAATGCCTTTAGTAGCATTATCATGTGGACAGGTAATACAGAGTTTTCAGCTCGTGACGACAGATTGTGCACTGTTATCGCTTATGTTTGATACCAGGGCTTATGCCATTGTCTCCCCCTAATTTAAATGAGGGGAACAGTTACATCATCCCTTTACTGCACAGGAGACTGCTGCTGTGCGGTTGTGTGTTCCCATTCTTTTATTAATTGTCACAGAGAAAGATAAACGCCTTGAGCAAAGGGTTTTCAAATTGAATTTAAGTTTGCTTAATGTCTGTTTATCACGTTGAACAAAAGTGGACCCAAAGCAAGACACTGACAGAAAACTAGAGAACAAACTGAAAGCAAGCTTTAATGAGGAGCTGATCAAAAATGACACAAAAACGAGAGAACATCAGGGCATGGAAATACTAAGAAAAATACAAAAACTGGGAGGAAAGAAAAACAGGCTCACGAGGAGGAGGAGCACGAGGACATGACTGGGGAGCCAAGACAAGACCGGGGGTGAACAAAGACGATCTGACAAAGGCAGAAGGGAAGCGCAGAGACTATACACAAATGGAGTAACGAGGCACAGGTGAGGTAATCAACCCAGGTGAAACACATCATTGCAGGGTTGGCAATCAAACAGCGGGGAAACTTTACGAGACGAGGGATGTAAGACAAGACAGCAATTACTGAAATAAAACAGGAAAGACAGGATAACACGAACGACAAATACAAAAACACAGGAAGCTTGACGACAAGGCAGGACATAAATGATGCGAAGCCTGCAAAGCTAGGTGGTCAGTCATATGCACTCTTCATCTGATGGGGGCGGGCTATTTAAAACCTCCCTGCTTAGCCCATCTGATCCATCACTCGCCCCATTCCTGCTGCTCTGTGCTGCTACTTATGAAGTTTTGCAATCCCACCGCCTCCCCAGCACCCACCTGTGGGCTCCGTCTCTATGATCCCCTGCGGGGTCTTGCTGTTCACTCCCTGTAATGTCTGTTTGGCAGATCATTAACAAGGAATGAATAAATTGAAACAGAGCCGGATGCCAAACTTGCTTCAGATATCTATGCTAAAATATTTATGCTCAATAAGATACTGAATTCAATCCAGAGTTGTCTGACTGAACTGAACTTAAAGCACAAACCATGACACTGATCTAAAAAGTTAACGAGCAAATATTGGAGTCTTTCTTCAACCACCCTGATGATTTCTGCATTATCAACAATCTCTACGGGCATCATTAACTTGTAGAACACAAAAGCAGTCACATTCTCAGACCTTCATTATTGTTTTTTATGCTGCGATAGCCTGGCATAGGTTTTTTTGGCAAGATAACATGGTCCATATAACTGATGTGCGCATGCAACATAGCTATACTGTAACCTCCTAAACTCACTATTATAAATTTAACAAAGCCTCTTTATGGTTTGTAGTTCCATTTTTTTTTCACAGCTCCTTTATTGTTTTTTTTCTTACTATTAACGTTTATACCTCATGTTATTTGCTATGTCAGTCATGTTTTCACAATTACAGTAGATGATTTTTTTTTTCTTACAAGTAACAGTGTTTATCACTCAATAAGCCTACCAAACAACCAAGCAGAAGCATGGTGAGTCAGTAATTGAGTTTGGTGATAGAAGATGGATCTACATTCTTCAGTGGACAGACGTTTTATTTCCTCGGGTCAGAAGTCAAGGGAGACAGAGATGATTGATTTACACAAGTTCATGTTTGCTCTAGCACAAAGGCTTTCTCCCACTAAATCGGTACAAAACACAAGGAAACCGTACGCTGAGATGGACACGTCCTGCAGTGAGTGCTTATTATATAAAATGATGGCCTTCTGCTTGGTATTATGTAACACAGCAGTGAATCAGACGGATGATGACAAACACACAATACTGAGGACAGTTGTCCTGCTATAAGCCGCCTCTCTCTGCAACTGTTTGGCACTTGCTCTGTATTTTTCTGTACTTTGTCTTATTATCAGTCCCATCGTTTTTTTTTACTGTCCTGTTTTATAGTCTGTGTTGTTTATGCACTTCATGTGTTTATCTTTTGCATTATTATGATATGCACCCGGTATGTAGGTGATATTGTTATGTTGCTTATTTATTTTGTCCTCTGTCTAGTGGCTACTTGTTTAACTGCTGCATGCACCATAGGCTCCAGGAAAATGGCATTTCCTCTTTAATGTATAAGCTTGCATATGGATGGGTTGACCATAAACAGAGTCTGTGTCGTCTCCCACACAATCTCCCTTCTGATCCTTTCTTTTGTTTCTGCAGAGGCTTTTTTTCTCTCACTTCCTCCCTCACTCTCTCCATGCCCAGCTCCTGTAAACAGCATCATGTGGTGTCTAAAAATGATGTCAGTGACAATGCAAATTCTGGTTAATTTGAGCAGGTGCTCTTTTATTATTGTCTGCTGACTCATTTAAAACACTTGTTTTTTGTCCCCTGTGTAGTCACAGTAAAAGCTGCATGGTCAAACTGGCACCAAGGGTGCTTTTGAAGTGTTTTAGAAAGATGAAAAATACCTTTAATTTGATTTCAATTATGTTTGCTGCCAGCACAATGAACAGATTCGGTCAGCAATCTGTCACTGGTCAGGAGAGGCTTTGTGAACTCTTCGCCTTATGATATCTAAGTGCAAACATTGTTGTTTAATATGTTATTGTTATTTATCAAGCAGCAGCCTCTGGGGTGATACGCACTAAAAACTGCAGTTTCTTGAATGACTGAGGCTGCAAAAAGCAAGTCAATCTCCAAAGAGCTCCATATCAAAACGCTCAATTTCACAACAGAAGTAAATATGTTTACAGCCTACAGAAAAACAGTTTTGTCTCTACAGTTAATTCCCTGTTCATGACAACTGGGAAAACACGGGGAAAATTTTTATATCACTCATTCTTTTAAGCTTTATTAGGTCTTAAAGTTATGAATACTTAAGGGTGTGGCTGCTTTGAGTGATAGCAGCTGTTAGCTGTCTGCGTGCATGCAGTGTGTCACCAGTTCAAATATTGTCAAGCAACAACCATAATGCCAAACTCCCCACAAACCAATGAGTGTTGTCACAGTTTCTAGTGTCTTCTGGATTTGACATGACTGAGTCCCTGACGCACAGCTGATGAATGAAACTTGGTAAGACTATACTATATTCTGATAGCCAACTCTACAAGTTATTAGTAGATTTTCAGTTGCATGTCAACAAAGGTGTCTGTTGATTGTCAATATGTTTTGTTGCAACAGGTTATTAACAAATATTCAGCTACTTGTGGACATGTGTTAGGATTATGCAATCAAAATAAAAAACAGCTGAAAACAGTAGAAAGTCTCTAACCTATTAGCAGAACACATTTATGCAGTAATTATATGAGACACACATGTTTACCATTTTTATAAAATTAAATTGTTAGGCTGAAATACCGAGACATATTTGGTTAGGGTTAGGGAAAGACTTCAGGGAGCATGTCTTGTACTGGAGTGAAGTGGTTTATAGATCACTTAAAAGGTACCTTATAAACAACTGGCAGTTCGCTGAATGCATGTTACTTATGTGTTAAAAGAGCGTTGTTGAATATTAACTGATGCCGAGGTCAGACTACAAGATATTTTAGTCAGTGAAAATGTCCTCTGTGTCAGATTAGGCGATTAAAGTGTCATGAATTTTTGCCGTGTTGCAGATGAGAGACATGACAGACTACGCGTTGCTCCCCGATCAATCATCGTTTGCAGTTCACGATGTGTGCGACATCACCGGCAAGGAAGTGCTCACCACTGACCACTACTACTACTTACAAGCCGTCGTAGGAGGTAAACAAAACATCAAACATGCTAGTCTTTCTGTCGTAAAGTCGTGAGGCATCCTAGATACGGCATCTGTTGTCGTCCATTATGACAAACTACGCGAGATCAAACAATCAATTTTCACACTCAATGCTTATTGACCGTTTCGGAGCCCACCCAACACCCTACATCTTCCTAGTCGGGCTATTTTCAAACTGATATGTAGTCTGACTTAGGCATTACACACAGTTGACATGCAACTAAGTGTTAACAGAAGGATTTTCATAATAAAGTGTAACCTGATTTATAATAACAAAAGCTGCTCTGATCCTCATATTTGTATTGAAAGTAACCCTTTCTGTGTTTAGAAAGGTGTCTGACCTCTGAGAAAAAGGGGTGTCAGGTGTCAAATCGGGGGAAAAGTGGACGAAGGGCAGTTGGCCTGAGCGCACACTAGTTTCAACTTTCTCCCATGTATTTCTCCCTTTTTATATACATACACATATATACTTAAATCAATGACCCATGTCAGAATGCAGTACCAGCCACCACACTCCTTGGCTGTCCTTTTACTTTGTGTACCATGTGTAAAGTCTCTTTGTCCCCTCCATCCTTTCACGGCTGTCTCCACCCCCCATCTCATCCAAGTGAGCCAATCAAGAAGGAGCGAGATAATGAATTATATAACAACAAAGTCTGTGTAATCGTCTCCTGTCTGCCTCTGTGCCCATGGCTACAGGGACAATTAGAAAAGAGAGAGGAAGACAGGACGAGAAGGGAGAGAGAACACATGGGTGTAAGGGTGGAGAGGAGGATGTGTGCGAGGGAAAAGGAACAAACAGAAACAGTGAGAGAAAATAAGAAAATGAGACATCTGACATTTGAAAGGCCTTTATTGAGTCATTTAAAGTTCATCTGGCACACGGAGCATCTCTACTAAAAATATCGTCCACAGAGTATAGAGTATCACAAACACTAGACTATTAGAGAGCAGAGTATCACTCTGTCTTTATTTGTACTGTACTTAAACTCAGCAGAACCTGTAGTTGTTAGGAGAAGGTTTTGAACAAGACAAAAGGTCACTAACAGCACTTTCATGCTCAGCGATGTTTGTGAGGCTGAGAGCCGGTTTTGCTTGAGCAAAGACGGAATTGTTCCCTCTTGAGTAAGGAGAAGAAAACAAGAAACAAAGTGATTAAACAAAAACCTCAGCCTGTGTTTTAAAGTGCAAAGTGAAGTGGGTGTTTGTATCACCACCAGTTTAACAGTTTGGTTACAAAATAATAAAGGGTAACACTTTCTATGAAGCCTGTATCTATAATGCACGATAACACCTTATGAACATATATAACATATTGTAACACATTATAAACATATATAATACTTCACACCACATTATGAACACACTTATGATGCATTGCACGTGGTCATGGTTATGGTTATGGTTAGGGTTAACCCTAACTTTGCTTATAACCAGGGTTGGGAAGGTTACTTTTGAAATGTAATAGGTTACAGAGTACTAGTTTCCCTATTTAAAATGGAATATGTAACTATTAACTATTTCAATTACTTTATCAAAGTAAAATAACTTATTATATTGATTACTTTTTGATTACTTTTCTACATTTCTAACAAATGTTTTTAACTGTTAACCATTTTCAAATGTTTAAACCTGGCAGTGTTTATGGCAGAGGTGGGAAAATGCAAATTAAAACAAAAGAAACAAATCGAAAACATCGGAATAGCATCAAACTTAACTACAAGGCCTTGATTGGAAATGGCAAAGGAAGGCATTGTGCACATCAGAACATGCAAAGCAACAAAATGAATATTATTAAACATATATCTTAGGCTTTTCACAGAAAATATTCAGATGTAATCCCCTTTGTAATTATAACAGTTTCAAAAGTAACTGCAATTTAATTACACATTCTTTCTCAGTTGCATTTATTTTGTAATTAAATTACGTTATTTCATTACATGTAAGTAGCTACTCCCCAACACCGCTTTTAACTATGATTATACAGCACTATAGGTGCATTATAACGCATTGTCAGTACGTTCATAATGTATTATAGATGGATGCTTCAAATAAAGTGTTACCGAAAAAAAGGTCCAGGTAGGTGATGGTGGACAGTTTGGTATGGCTTGCAGGTTGAAAATTGACTGAAAGGCACCAGTGTTGTTGTCAGCTTCCATCTCAAGTCCTCACATCATTTGGGGGCACAGCTGACTTTATATAAGACACTTCATATAGCAGATAACTGCCTTGGAGGCTGGAGGTAACTCCGACACTTAATCTCACAGTCTTTGCTGGCTGAGTTAACACAGACTGGCTTGACACAGAGGTCATACAGACACTTCCTCTCAATTTTGGATATATTGTTTGGTTCAAGTCTTTGGGGGGGAAAAAAAGAAAAGGACTGCTGTCTCCAGCTCTCTAAATTTCTATAATCTTTGGAGACACTGGGGTCAGTTAACGTCACCTCCAATATCTTTTCGGTGTTGTGCAGCTGTGTAGAAAGGTCTCACACTGAAGACACAGGCAAACAAATGGCCTCAACCAACTCTTACTGGTCGGTTTGGCAGTATCAAAGCACTCAAGCCAGCAAGTAGCTTGCTATTAAGAAATGCAGTGTGAATTAGCAATCTACGGCTTTTTCCAACCAGGCAGATTCTGCCCTCATACACATTAAAAAATATATAATAATCAACTGTTAACATCACAATTCCTTGTGACACAGTTCATGCATATCCAACTGAGGATGAACAGGGGCAAACATTGCTTTGCCTCATGCCACTTCTTCACCATTATTGGCCTCAAGTTGTTATTATCAAAATTTGCCAACAAGTAAACCCTTTCTAACATATGCAACAAGCCATTTCTGTATTTCCTTTTCAGTGGCCAGTAAATGAAAACAAAGATATATATTTTCAGGACAAAATGGTAGAAACCGCACGGACCTTGAAAATTAAATGAGTGCTGTCATGTTGTTTTCCAGGGAAAATGGGAAAACAGACGATTTCAAAGAGAGTCAATAATGGTTATCTCTTCAGTCTTCCAGAGAAAAAGGAGGATATGAGTGTTGCTGCTTGCCAAAGTGAATGCTGCTCAAATCTGCACAGTGTCCACTCCAGCTGTGGCTGTAGGCCCAGTGCTAGAGGCATCAAAACCAGTAAATGTTTTGACAAAGGCCTGTGTGATGATACTTGGAAAAACTAGCAAGAAAAAAAAAGCCTTTGGAGTTAGGTTTACTCCCTGATGTGTGCGTGGCATTTATGATTAGAAAGCAAAGGTCAGCGCATTATTATGTGGTTCAGGATGCCACAGATTTTCACAGCAAAAGTTAAAATTCAACACTGGCTGTACAGAAAGGCATCATTTCTAATGAAAAGAGTTGAAGAAGCTGATTTACCACCAAATTGTGCAATAAAAGTTCAACTAATTTAACCTTTAACAACATATATCGAATTCAACAACACATCCAGTGGGATTAGAACGTAGACAGGAGGTAGAAAATACACTGTGACGTTTTTACTTCATCATACAAATTTAAAAAAAACTTTTATAAGAAAGTTTATTTTTATCCAACTCTAAAAATTCACAGTTGTAACTCTTCTCCCTGGTCCTACCTGGAATCTTTCATTAAATTTTGTGATATTCACTTCCTATAAGCTGATGTTATCAGGCCTGGAATGTCATCATTTTAAGGGCAGCACCACTTTGCCTTTGGTGCTGTCAGTTTTTGTGGGCACAAGACAAATGCCAAAACACCAAGGACGTCAAATGAAATGATGATCTTAAGTCCATGGAAAAAATGAATTTAACTTTCATATTATGAGGATGAATTTATTATTAAAATATAGTATAACTAACAGTGAAATAAATCATTAAAATGCTGTTAATTTCCCAAGAAATTATATTGCCATAATAACTAATATTAATATTTATACAAACTCCTCCTGAGATAAAACTTCATACACGCACTTGGAGCCCCAGAGTTCATTTATGCCCACTCAAACATACGCTTTCAGTGTTTGCAGTTTTCAGCTGCACCCTCAAAAACATTTTCTCCCTCCTCTGCTTATTCAGCACTGTTGCCGGGGAAAAATGAACAACAAATAGCATTAGTGTTGCAGTTAACAAAGCCGGGTAATTTACCTGTGTTAGCCTACCAAACATAAAAACATCAGCTAACCAGCAAGCGTTACCTAACGTTACCGTTTTTAACATAGACGTAAAACACTTGGATAATTCTGCTCAATATGTAACTACTAATTAATCAAACTTTCTCTACCTCAGTTGCCCAGACTGCTGTCTTTTTTAAATCCTTCCTCTTCTCTCCAACTTTGTGGCATCAGACTGAGTTCGATTAAGTCTCCGGGATGGGCGGAGATAGATTTGTGTCAAACCACGATCACATGATGTTTCCCGTGGTTCATACCAGGGTAGAAATCAAACTCAGCAAATGGACTGTATTTATATAGCACCTTTCCAGTCTTTTCAACTACTTAAAGCACTTTGCACCCAATTCACCCATTCATACACACATTCACAGACTAAGGGCAGGTGACATCTCTACAAAGAGCCAACCTTCTCATTAGGAACGCATTCACACACATTCACTCACTTGGGGTTCAGTATCTTGACCAAGGACACTTTGACATGTAGACCAGAGGAGCCGGGGATCGAACCACCGGCCTTCTGACTGGTAGATGACCTACTGAGCCACAGCCGCCCCGTCCCACACCGGCTGTTTCCACAGCATTTGACCACAACAACAACAACTGACAACAAATCAGAATCTCAATGACAAACATTGGTGGTGTCTAAATACCGTAATAACAGAAGCAGGGCACAAGAGAACATGGTAAAATAATGATGAGCCAGTGTGGTGCTGGGTCAATGAAGGGATTTTGCTCTTATGGCTGCCGTGAAATTCCTGCCCTGTTTGGAACCTTTACATAAAAATGTTTGAGAAACCTTGAACTAACACAGACAATTCACTCCATTTATTTTGCAATAAATTCAGGCAGTCAACAGTGCTTTGAAGAGGATACAAATTACTTCTTTGGTGCTGTTTCAAGTACCAAAGAAACAATAAAATATGATTCAGGGAGGCCAGTCTGAGCAATTCAGCCATGAGTTTAACACCAAAACACAGGACAGCAGCATATTAGAAACAATTTTTCATCCCTTTACCTTTCATTCTGATGGTTGCCAAGTAAAAAGCAGAAATACAGGATTAGCATACAAGGAAAGAGTTCTTACAGGTACCTAATTGGCCACTGTGTTAGCCTTGTAGCTGCAGAAAAAACGTGAGGGAGGTTCTTTTTTGTTTGTTTGTTTTGTTTTTTCATGTCAGCTGAATTTTGTTTGGCCACGCCCAGTCTGCCAAAGCATCTGTCCCACTGAAATGAAAGAGGAGGCTGCATCTTTTCAAGCAGTGCTTGTCTTCGCCTGTCAGCTGCAACTAAAACTTGATGAACTGTGTAACACTTATATCACTTTCTGCTCACCTGCATGGTTGATCATACTGCCTCTGTGTCATAGAGGACAAATTAATGGCACTTTACCACTCAGCAGTGTAATTATTGCATGTAGTCGCTCTAGTACGAGCATGTGACTAAGGATTTAATATTTTATGAATAACTGATTTCCTGTGTTTTGTCTGAATAGACTGTATTAATCAAAATATGAAAGACGTGCACATCTAACTGTACTGCCTGACTGAGGCTGCAGTCTATGACGTGATCTGGAGTGGTATTAAAAACAAGAAAAAAAGAGAAAGACTGGAGGATGAGGCGAAAGAGAAGGAAATGAAAGCAGGACAGAGAGAAACAAAAAGAGAGAGATGAAAGTATGAACCTGAGGAATGAAAGCATCGTCATGGGGGGGAAAGGGGAGTAAGATAAAGGAGAGGGACGGAAATGAAAAGGGTGTAGTGAAAAGTAAGAGTTGAGACGGAGAGTGAATGTAAAAGAGGAAAACATCATTTGTCGGCGGAGGTTAGGGAAAAAAATGAAGGATGTGTAAAAACAGAGACTGAAAATAAGAGGAAGGCAGTTGGAGACGCAAGAAGGGCTGCATTAATGGCTTCAGTCCACAGTCAGTGAAGTGTAAACAGGATCAATAAAAGCTACTGTACATGCCAGCAGAGAGTTGTGCTCGACAGAAAAGCTTGACATTGACGTGGTGACATCAAACCTTAAAGTTGTGTAAAGGTGCTTGCTATATCGCTTCGGCTTGTCTGCCTTTGACGGCAAATGCAAGAGAATACATTCAGAATCGCAATTAGCTGCTTGATGTACAGTTTTATGTGGTGTGAAATTGGGTTTGTCAGGAGTTATTTCTCCCTGCATTCACTATAATTTACTCAAGGACTGTCAGAGTGCAAACCAGATGCCAGTCTGTCTCATAAATGGGAAAATTCAGCAGGGAATGGCATTTTAGACTTGAGTGTATAAATTTTTCCTTCTCGTAGTGACTCTGCCGGTTAGTCAGGCATGTCCGTGCGACACAGAGCAAAAATGTCATCCCATTTCCTTTTTGAACGAGAAAAGGCACCTCGCTATCAAACATCTCTCTGAGCCTGTCAAAACAGATTGCTCTGACACACGGGTTTGACACAGGCAAGGGCATCCACCACTCCTCAGAGAGGTTTGGTGGGAGATACAGAGACGCAGAGACAGACAGCACTCATAAAACCTCCATTCACTGACAAACCCGATACCCCATAGGAGATGATGCTGACAAATTGACATATAACTGCACTGTATCTGTCAGTATTTCTCATTTGCTGATGCAATAACCCTCATACAGTACACATTGCCAGACAGCAGAGATAACACTCTATTTCTGACACTTATGGCCTTTATATAAGTCCGTTAGATAAATTTGTCTCACTTGCGCACACACACACACACAGGGACACATCCTCATACACCTTATTCTGCTTATGTCATCAAGTATGATGTTAAATTTGCGCGAGAATACACTCTACCTGTCACCATGGCAGCTGCGTGGGGTGATTGCAATCACGCAATCAGTGGAGGCTCATGGGAAATAAGCTTGAAAGAATGAGCTCTCCCGAGAAACAGAGGAGAGAGACAGAGTTGGAGAGACAGACAGAGGGGGGACAACAGACGGAGTGAGAGACAAAAGAGCTGAACAGAGACAATGAATCAAAGTAACCTTTTGTCTGCAGTGGAGTGACTAAAGTATTTGACTTTGCCTGTTTGTCGCTTGTCAGAATTGAATGTCACGTCTCCCATCAGGGAGAAAGTACATGCATGAATAGAACGAATTATCAAACAGCAAGGAGGCAGAATTAATTATAATGCATATCATGATGCAGTCGTATAATGCAAACCCCAATGAGCAAACAGTGGTGCAATGTAACTATGTAAGTATATTAACTACACCTGTTACTACTTGTGCTTTCATGCCACATGCTGACTACACAGCAAGTCTGCATGGTTCAAGGTTTGTTTGTTTTTTTTTGCTTGTTTGCCTTTTATTTTCCCAGTCGGGCAAATTAGCAAAAAAAATAATAATAATTGGCCAAAGTTAATTTTTCTTTCCCCCTACAAGCTGTTTTAATTATGAGCAGGAATGCATCTAAAGCACGATGCTTTCGTCTTTTGCTTTGGCACTTTACTGATGCTTTGAAAATTTTGAAAATTTTATAAAATTTTGGAAATGTACCTTCAAAAACAATCCTGTCTTATCTGCCCTGCCGTCAAAGTTACTTCATTAGATTTAGCCCATTGTTTCTACTTTCATAAACTGTGGTTACACTAGATCATTAAAGGTAAAAATCCAATCACTAAAGGGGGCAGAAGTATATTTATATGTGTCAGTGTACAATCAGCAATGGGTACAAGTCCAAGCTGCTCAATCACCCACATCCTCTAATGCTGTTGTAGTGGCATTCCTTCTGAATGTCCAAAAGCCACTAAGGAGCTGCAGGCACAGTAACTTGTTCTGACAGGAGATGTAATCCATTTTAAGATCTTTTATTGGAAAAAGTTCAATTTACACACTCTCACACGGTAGGAAAACTATGTGCTCACGTGGCTACTACACCTCTCTGCCTCACTCTGCTGCACACAACACATGCCACATGACATCACTCACTGAATTAAAGGGGCATGTACGGTTTTCACGAAACATAGATGAATTTATTTTTTTAACGCTTTATACTTTCTTTTAACTGATCAAACAAAAATTCTGTTTCCAAGACAATTTAAATATTTAATTGTGCTTCCAGTCATTAGCAGCTTTATTGGCAGCTATTTCTAGCAAATGGCCAATGTGTACATCCAAACAGAGGTAAGAAGGAAGTGAGATCCTTAGCTACTTTCATCAGCAGCCCAAAAAAAAAAAAGAGTTTAATTCTTTCTCAACACTTGCATGATCACGAAAAAGGGTTACTTGCCCATCGTGGCATTTCTTGCCCTGAGCAATCAGGCAATCTTTATCATAAAGCCTTTTATGCACTTCATGTGCAAATTTAAGTTCTAAAGTGTGAGTGTGCCCTTTTAGCAGTACATCGTCATCACTGCATCACACTATGAGTGTGTCTGCTTTGCTCAAACGTAGTAAATAAAAACACATCAAACGGGCTAACACAAATTCAACAGCATCACCAAAACGAAAAGAACTTGCAACAAACCGCGAACCCCAAAGCAGTGTGATGTTGTAGCTTGACAAACCAGTTAAGGAGTTACAAGTTCAACCATGTCTGTAAAAACTGCAGGATGGTAAGGAATGAAGGATTGGACATTTAAAGTTAAAGACAGACAGTCGGGGAAATGACTGCAGAAATGAGTGTGGGTGTTTTTGTGTTGTTTTGTTTTTGTGATTTGTTTTTTGTTTTTTTTTTTACAAATAAGGATAAAACAAAATTACATTTTGCTTTATTAAATTCTATGAAAACAGAAGTCTGTTTGTTTTTGTTTGCTTTTTGTATGCTCACGAAGTAATCATCATTTGACTTGTTTTAAGTACAAAGGTTAATATCCAGGGCTGTAAATAATTTGTCTTTGGAAAGTAAATGCCAGCACATGCTTAAAGAGTAACTAAACCCTTAAACTACTTTTCTTCAGCTGAGAATCGATTCTAATAAGTATGTTGCAGTGTTTTTGGTTGATTCAGGTCTAAATCTTGACACTTTAGTGCAAAATATTTGAATTTGTGACTGCCCTCTTCTGGTGAAAACATAGCTATTGCAATTACATTTTGCCACTAGCTGATCGTGTGATTGTGACATTTATGGGGGTCAGTTTAGTCACCAACCACGCTTTGCAGCCTGCCATCTCTAAAAAATTACAACAGCTCACGACTCGGAAGACTGTGGCCAGAAGACTCTGGCCCAGTCACTCCCACACCCTCCCACACATTGCCTAGGAAACAGTACACACACACAAGCAGACTTTAATGTGTTTCAAATATTTCCAGGAAGCTAGGGGAAAAGAGGCTGCTTTGTGCACAATGTCAAAGACTTAACGCAGCAGTTCTCAACTCGTTTGTATTGTGACTCCACACAACAAAAGCAGCGTGTACTTGCAGCTCCTTGTCACATTGTTAACAGTCGGGGAGTTGTTAACAGGTCTGCTAGTGAGAAATTTCTTCCTCTAATTACCTAAATGTTTTAGTTTTTAGAGGTGAATATCATCCATTATTTTACAAAAATACAAAAGCAAAGATTTGAGGTATTTCCAAAAACAAAAGCTTTCCTTTTTTTTTTCTTTCCCTCCTTATCAGTCAATTTACAGTTTGCCAGACTTACACAGACACTTCAGAGCACAAAAAGTGCACATTGGACATCATAAGGAGGACAGTGTTCCAAATGGTTATGTTGCTCCATGCTCAATGTGTGATAAGCAACAGTTTGCTGACAAGTTAGCCTAAAACTAATGCTATGTCACTGTTGTGTTCACAATTTTCACTTGCCGCCAGAGGCCAGGAAAAACATCACAAGTTTAAGTAGGACTCCAACATGTAATGGAATATTTCTGTATTCATTAAATTAAGTGAAAATTCTGAAGCAGCTACACCACAACAGAAATGAGAATTCAAAGCCATCAAGTGGCAGGTTACTGACTAATAAAAATAAGAATGCTTTGCTAAGAAAGTCAGGCTCTTTCGACCTGTTCTGTTACAGCACCCATAGTCTGCAGCGCCCCTGGGTGTCTCTGTCTCTGTCTCTGTCTCCACCAGCAGGAGGGAGAACAGCAAAGTCTCCCCTTGGTGCCATGCTTCATCCTGGGGGCTTGAAGGTGCAGGCTCTCTCTTGACCTGCCCGTAGAGGATTGTGGGATAATAGGCTCTCTCTGGGTTATTTTTCTGTAGACTGTAAAGGCAGCAGAGAGTTTTTAAATTCAGTCCTGAAGGAGACAAACTCCCACCTGACCCAATCTTTTACAATTCCATGATGTAACACTCCTACTTGTGCCATAAGCTCACACTTCTCTTCTTCTCCGCACCCTCTTTTATGTCTCTCTCTCTATCCCACCCACTCTGTCTGTCTCTCTTGTACATTAGCCCTCCGTGGGAATAACTGAATGAGTGAACCTGACTGTTTGAGTGAGTCTACTCTTCAGCTTATTCCCCCTCCGTATCGCTCCACATTAGACTCATTGCATTTTTATCGCTTCCATCCCCTTTTAGACGACAAATTAGCCTTTACCCCCCCGCCCCCCGAGCTGCTGCAAAACATGACAACACATTCACCACTTCAGCCGCCCGAGCCCATCTCCTTGTCATATTCCTCATTCCGACAGCCGTGTGTGTCCCTGCCTCACCTTTCACAACCCTTGCCCTCCACTTCTCTCAGCTCCGTCTCTGTTTCCCGCAGCTACCTCCAGCTGCACGAGAGAGAGCCATATTTAGCATTTGTCGTTGAAAATGAAAATGCTCTGTTGGAAGATGTTATCGCTGTGTGTTAGTGGGTGAAGTTTCACACTGGGGTCCAGGGTGTGTGTTCTCGCACGCGGCTCAAACCAACCAGATGCTCCACAGGGAGATGAAAGAGCAAGCATAGCAGTTTCACAGCCCTGCTATTACTTCACGCTTCACAAGAAGAGGATGAAGAGGGGGGTAGGAAGGCGAGCTAGTAACACATAGTGCCTTGAGAGAAATAGAAACCACAACAATGCTGTAGATCAGCAGGGCTCCTGTGCAGAGATACAGCCAGCGAGTACGCCTTGCCGTGGTCGTATTTTTTTCCCTTGTTAGGCACTTTGTGGAATCCTGGACATTTCTCAGTAATTTACTCCATAAAATTAAAGAAGCGGGACTTGTTTGACAGAGGTTGATCCTCTCGCTCACCCTGAGAGCAGTATAGGATCATGCCTCTCTGTGACTGACTGTCAGACAGGTTCTTGCAGCCACAGCGCAGTCAATAGAAGTGCAAGCAGAGTGGAAATATTATGGCCCCCAGCAGGTTTTTTCCCTCACCCTGCAGTACATCCAGGTTATCGT
>JAQLOL010000010.1:5904053-5918219 GCA_029783665.1 Naso thynnoides
AATTTTAAAGGCATATGAGAGCAAATACTGGTGTAAATATGTAAAATAATGATGGCTCTGGTCTATTTAGCTGACTCAGTCTGATCAGATATTATTAAGTATCTTTACTGACATTTTCTCTGAATAATTTTAAAGGCATATGAGAGCAAATACTGGTGTAAATATGTAAAATAATGATGGCTCTGGTCTATTTAGCTGACTCGGTCTGGTATCATGCATGCTGGCTCACTCTCACACTGTCACGGGCCACTTGAAATGGAAGCATCATTAATGTTATGATGACACCTGTGTTTTACTGCTGGGACAAGTCAAAATGTCTGCTGTGAAAAAAGCCCATTACCACAAACTGGCTGTCTTAGATCCAAAGTGCAGGAACTATGAAATGGTTGCTGTGGTCCAAAAACGCCTATTATTTCTACAGCTGTCGCTCGCCTGCAGCTTCGACTCTGATCATCAAATGTACAAACTTCATCAGCAGCTTTGCTGGGCTATTTGACAAACTGTAACAATTACCATTAACGTTTTTCGTCAACACCCAAGACATATAAAACGTTTTGTCAGCATTTGACATAAATCATAATGTAACGGTGGGGGCTAATGTTAGCCAACAATAGCACACTAGCACAGCATACACTAGCACACTACAGATTTGTTTGACACAGTCAACAAGTAAAGCAAAAGAAAAATAAACTTACCAGTTGACTAACGTGTACTCTTTGTGTCCCAAGGATAAACGGCACAGTATTTGGCTTGTAGAAAAACAGGTCTCTGAAAAAAGAAAAAGGCTGCAGGCTACAGTTTGGCTCTCAGGTTTTCAGATTCGATGGTAAGAAATAATGCTCACCATTTCTCCTCTTGTAACTTTGACACAGAAAACAGAACACATCTCTGCAATAGTGAAACTGATAACTTGCTACACCCGCTTCTCCTCTGATTCTCCTCATTCCGCCGCAGCCCAACCCCACAAATTGTCATGATTGGTTACTTAAGGGTGTTAGGGATGAAACCTTGGCAGTCTGAATCCAGGTTTGTTAATTTTTCATTGGTACACTGCAGTTTCAAGGTGGAAATGCCTCTTATCCAAGTCAAGATATGTCTTTGGACCATGTAGCATTTCTGAGTGTTTTTTTTGTTTGTTTCTTCTTTTTTTTCCACATTTAATCACTCTCACCAAACTCATTAATCTCATCTCTTGCTGTAACAAGGTTTCGCTGTTTCAGCTTACAAACTCACTACAGACAGGCATAGTTAGTGATTAGCTAGTGAACACAGTTAAGCATATGCAGCTACAGAGCCTAGTATTTTTCAGGCATTGGTAAGGACCAAAAACAGAGCAGAGTATAGCTTTTAAAGTTGAGCGAACATTGGACATTTGGCCAGACACATGATGATGTTGATAATGTTGCTCCTTGTCTGCCAAATGCAGGAGCAGTTGTTTCCTAACACATTAGCTTTTGAATTTACAACTTGTGCATTGTCCAATGAAAAAGCAGGTTCGCTAATACATTAGCTCTCAAATTTACAACTTGTCCCACTGCCCTCTTAGTTCTGAAACTTTGTAAGTAGGTAATATGGCTGTAACACATCCCAGTTATGACATGTAGCAAGACTGAAACCAACCAGGATCATACAAATTCCCTTTAGACGGCCCCAATACATGAATTACCACATTACAGCATCTCAAATTCTCCAACCCTAAATGACATCTTTCCCTGAGGCTTGCCAGCTACTCATTTCTACTTCTGTCTTGTCATTCTTCTCCATTTCTCTCTTTATCTCTCTCTCTCACACTTTGCCTTTTCTGTGGTGACATGAATGACAATGAATAGCCACTGACGGCACTCATTGCTTAAGCATTACACTGGGCGTATTAAGCAAACACTCAGTCTGATATAGTCTCCACATGAAACTGCAGTGAATTTACACTTATTTCTGCCACAACGGTGAGACCAGTGAGTCCTTTTCTTCGCCATTTACTGCCACAGCATGTCTCACATCTCATGCAGAGGGATGACAGTGTCATTTTTATTGGTGCAGACTCGCTGCATGTGTGTAGAATGATCTCAAGCAATGTCAGATCTATGGGCAGTAACAAAGCTTGTATATAGTGGCATGGTATATTCCACAAATAGGATGGTATGAGAGGCTAAACTGTGCACATGTTTTTTGAAGGTAAAATCACAAACTCTATTATGTCTATGTAACTGTTAGCGAGAAGCTTGTGTATACAGCCCAGCTGAATTGGTCTCAAGGCAAGATTCAAGGCAATTTTTTTCTCATATTGGAAACCAACTTACACTGACTCAAGGGGTTTTTTTCTGGAGCTTAATGCCATTGAGTCCTTTCATATAGAGCCAACAGATTTGTTCTGTATGTGACACATCATATGGATGGTAAATCTCAAAGGGAGAAGCCATGTGAATGCATGCCTTTATAAGCGAGGTGAGCGGAAAATCCATGAAAAGATATCAGTTGTTTTGTCCGGGGGCTTTGAGGGCAAAGACGATGAAGGAAAAAGCACAAACGAAAAAAAGAAAACAGGACAGGTGAAATTTAATGGGAGACCTGACAGAAACAAAGATAAACTGACAACTGAAGGGGAGTGAGTAAGACCAAAGCAAAGGTAAAACAAAGCAAAAGGGATGTGGACACATCAAACTGAAAATCAAACAAAAACACAATAGCAAGAGGAAAGAATAACACAGAGGAACTGTGTGCTTTATCAGTTTAAATGAGTTTGAACTCAAAGATGGCAGGAGAGTCTCTAATCCTCTATCCCCTAGGTCTTGAATCACCTGCCATCCACAAAGTCACCGTCCATCCCACAGGAAAACACTCATTACAGGCTGCCATTACGTTTGACTGCATTTCTCTCCATAACCTTGAAACACTGTTCATTCAGCCAAAAACACTTCAATCCAGCGGGAGAGCAGGGTCAATTGAGTCAATGTGGAGTGACTCCTTTCTCCCAAAGGCAATTGACATGTTTTGGTTTTTTGAGGGGGGCTGGAGAATGTTACAAGGACAAGTGTAGGTATATCACATGGGAACATAAAGTGGCTGGTGTTACGACATGCACTGATCTCAAGAAGGCCAGCCGAGGGATTCAAACCTCTAATAGAAACAGTGCCTGACAAAAGATCCAACAGAGTCAGTGTCCTTGAGGACTTTCATTAAGACATCCTTTTTGATTGTTTCATGTGTGGTGCTGTGTCACCTATGAGCCAAAAGACACCAAAGCCAAAGGAGAAAAATCAAGGGTATTTTCCAATCTCTGCAATGTGTATCCTCTTTCCTGCTGAGTTTCACTGTTCGCCGTGTGATATTCTTGTTTGATTCCATTAATTGTGTGTGTTGGAGATCAGCTAGGACGTAAAACTCAGACATTTTTAAGGCATCATTGCACCATTCTCCTCCTCCACTAAACAATTTTTCAACTTTTTTCAACTTAAAACAGCTTTGTCTTTAAATAATTGAAAGAACACCTCTCAGCTACTGTCTGTTAAGAGTACACTTTGTACTCTTGCGAAATGCATCACACAATACTCGCATAGCTATCTGACATAGCAGCAAATCAAAACATCGATTGGATGAGACTTTTCACAACCCTTAGTGCTAAACCAAGGTAATGGATGTAGTTTTCATTTTTCTGCTCGTTTATTTGCAATGGAAAGTATAGCAAAATACAGCAGGGAGCAACTGATGTCTAGGGAGACAAATAACAGAGGAGGAGAGCTGTAGCTAATTTCATGCCTTGTATTTTTCTGTCATGCATGGCTAATTCACGGTCCAGGCTGGCGCGATGAAAGGCGCGCCCTGTGATCTTCCACGGTCCCTCCTCGCCTGGGCCTCGAGTGGTCGAGCCTGAACTATCTTTATTTGGGGAGGCCTTGCAAATCCATATTACAGTTTGCTTTCATACAGTGCTAATTCAAAGAGAGACCGATTAAACCAAGGGGGAGACAGTTGTGGCAGTTCCATTTGGGTTCGCTACCCTTGACTGCCTCTAAGATGTAAATGACTATCCAACCCCCACTGTTCAATGTGCCTGGTCTTGCTCCATTTGTAATTTAATACTTTTGACAGCATGCAGTAGTTGGCAAAAAAAATATATAGGAAAAATCCTCCTCATCATGCTTTATAAATAAAGGGAATAGTGCATTATTTGGGAAAACACACATGTGCTTTATTTCCAAAGGTTAGATAAAAAGATTGATTCCACTTGCATGCCGCATGACTGAATGACAAATTAGTGGCTTAAATTAGCAGCCAGTTCATTTAGCTTAGCGTTAAGACTGTAAACAGTGGGAATAAGCTCACCCGGCTCTGTCAAAGGGTAACAAAATATGCCTGAAGCTTAAAAATTAACATGCAATTTATTGTTTATGAGGTACAAAAATGAAAACTGCAAGTTTTGGTTTGGTGAGAGTTTTGTGCCTGATTCTTTTTTGTCTGGTGGAAATGGGAAATTGAAATATTTAACACTTTTTATTTGTACTAAACAAACAAAGATGCAATGTTTTATTCATTGTGAGCAATTTTCTGTACTCACTGAAAAAGCAATTGAATAATTTTACTGATTATGTGCCTCAGCTGCTGAGGTGTGGACTCCAGTCACATGATCTGGACTAGAATCAGAAATTAGTCACAAATGATGACTTAAGACTCAACTTGCACTTTAACACCGATGACGCTTGATTTCAGTTGATCTTAAACCTTTTCATTTAAAAGTATGCCCACTTGATACTTTCCTCCAAACCCAAAGGCTGCAAAAAGGGCAGATTTGTGCCAATGATAAAGAAGACACTGCAGAAACAATTTTGGCCACAAAAGCTCATTGCTGGCTCGACACTAGCAGAGCCCTGAGTGTTTCATCCTCCTCTCTTTTAGTCTGTCTTTAATGTATTATTTTCTAAATGTCTCCCTCTTATTTCAGCCTGAGGATTTTTCAACCTCATGCAGTCAATAAAGCCCCAACAGCAGTGTAATGAAGATTTGAAAGTACTTGATATTTGATATATGACCCAAGCCCAAGAATTTAAATTTAAAAAGTGTACCACAAATTAATTTCTCTTAATTTATTGAAGTATGTTAACACTATTCATCCCCAGGAAGCTGACATTTGAAGAACTAACAATATATTTCTAAAACTCCAGTTGGAAAAAAATGATATTTAAGACCATTTGGAATACTGCAAAAACTATGCAGTGGTCAATGAAAACCAAACTTCCAAATGCAAAATGTGCAGGTTAAAAATGGCGGTCTAAAACAGATAGTCCCACTCCTTGATTATGATCGGCTAAACCATGTTTGAACCCGTTGTTAAATGCTCTACAAGCATACACCTTCTGATTTACTGGTAGGCTAAGCCTGGATGAGTGGTGGAAAGAGAGTACAGGAAGGAGGAGAGAGATTTTTATTTTTTTATTTTTTTAAAAAAAGGAAAGGAAACATGCTGAAATTAATGAGAGAGACATTGAAGCTGGGACCGTTAAACAGACGATGTGGTCCATTTGCTGTTTTCAGACCTGATGTGCTGAAACAGATTTGGCTGTTGACTTTAAATTAATTACCAAAGGCTGGTGCCTGAATTCACTGCCTTACTACAACCAGTAAAGATACAGGAGCAATATTTCTACAATATGCCTCTGGCATCGTGCATTTATTATAAAACATAACTGTCCAGAATCAAACACCCTGTTTACTAACAAAAAAGCGCAATTATAACTGAACACTACTTCAACTACTGCCCGATTAATGGCAATATTCAGATAAATGTTATGAATCACATAAATGTAAACAATCAACCCATCTGCTTTCCTCATGCTTTCCACTATGTCTGTGTCCTGCATCTGTGTGTTGCTGGGCAACCATTCTGCTAAATGTAGCTAGAGAACTACATTGCTTGGTCAAAGAATGATTATCTGCTATTAATAAATTATTGTATATTTTGTTGCTGTGTGATTATTTTAAGAAACCTTGCCAGGTATATATAGTAATAGTATTATAATAGCAATAAGCCCCGTGAGGCCATGATTTACAGTGATTTTAAAACAGCTGTTCTAAAATCACTGTAAATCACGGTCTCTTGGGGATTATTTCCTTTATAAACTGACATAACAACTTCCATCTTCTTTGTACATTTAAAAATAAACCCTTTGTCACCATAACACAGAGAGACCGGCATAAAAATAAAAGAACCCAAAAAGTATGAATTCACTCAACTGATAAGTTCACAAAGGTTTTAGACTAATGATGAAGCTCAAGTGTTCGAGTTACATGTGCCAACATTATATCATTAAAAACCAGCTCCACACAGTGGAACAAACACTGAATATCACAGCTGTGTCCCTTCTTCCTCAGGAGACGAAGCCAGCTGATCTACTACCAGGTACGTGTGGGGCACAGCTGCACATCCTACCTCCCGTCTCCTTTACCTGTCGAAAGCAGTTAGGGCGGAGTGGCCCCATCGCACCACCCGCTACCAAAACATGTCGTCTGGTTGCTGTGGAGAATGCAGCTGTCCCTAGGTGAACCTTGTCGGCACTTACTCTGATAATGAGGTCCATTTCGGAACATTGGCTGCCTGTGGAGGGGTGGTTAAGGTTGGGGTTGAGGGAGTGCAGGTAGACGTGGGGTGTGCGGAAGGAATGCAGAAGGAAAGGAAGTGCGGCAAATCGGGGGGTGGACCGCCTCAGGGAACCTCCATGCATAAAGATGAAAGCACGGGGCCAACGTTGCTCCAACAAATCAATCAGACAGTGGTTGGAGGGCGCAGCTGTCCTGGCAGTTCCCCAACTGTGACAGGAATATGTCCCACATAGCTCTGTGTGTGTGTGTTTGTGTGTGTGTGTGTGTGTTTGTGTGTGTGTGTGTGTGTGTGTGTGTGTGTGTGTGTGTGGTAATAGTGTGCAACTATGTCCACTGACACACATACATGCACACACTCACGCTGTACTATATTACATCATATAAGTCAATGCTCAGAAACTTAATTTTCTGATTGCTTGGATTATTGTCACACCAAAATCAGCAGGTACACTGTTCTGCTCTAAGAGATTTTTTTTTTTTTTTTGCTATAGTTTCCACAAGTTGGCACACAGTCCTGTCAGCCCCAAGCCCAGCATCAACCAGTTTTTAGTCTCTTTTTCTCTGTCTGCGTTACCTTTACTGAGCATATAACAGAGCTGAAAATGAGGCTGAACTGCAGATGCTTAAACTTGCCTTTCAAATCCTTTGCCTCACTTCGAGGGCTCTGTCTCAAATCTGGAGCGATACGTATCTCCACTGCTGGAAACGCTGCTGCTGCTGCTCACTATCAGCGCTCCTCATCGAGCGACATGCTCTGGAGATTAGCCCTGTGCGCTACTGCTCCTAATAGCGCCGCCTGTATCTTCACTTCCCCTTCTCAAGGTCACATCGAGGCGCCGAGCACCAGCACCATGTGTGCGAAAGGCATGAATGCGGCATGAAATGGGGCTTATCAGAGAGCAGCTCCGCTTACTTGTTTATTTTAACACACGCAGCATGTTGAGTAATTGCTTGAAAAGGCTGCCGGTGTGTGCTGAGAGCATTTTAATTAGCTCTCGTTTGCCCCTCTCAACAACAAGCTCTCTCCGAATGACAAAGCAATTTTGCGTCGATTAGGAAATGAATGATTTCTTCTCCAAATTGAGAGGCAGAGGATGGGACTGCTTATGGGAGTCTACCTCCCTCCCTGAACAGGACGTGCACTGTGCAAGTTGGAGAAAGTCCAAATACAGAAGAGGGAATAGCATCTCAGACAGCCCTCCCGCTGATGTAAAGAGGCCCTGACTGGCCGCTGCTGGCTCCCTCTCTCTCACCCTCTGCTAATGCTTTCTCTGACATTCACACTAAAGTGCGCACAAGCTCACTGGCATAATGCAGTCGCCTACAAAGCTACAGCATCATCTCGCCATTTCACTGTCTCTTTCTCATGCAAAACAGATGCAGTGTAGTAGAGCTCAGAGTTGTGGAAACACCTACAGGCATCTTTGTTGTCACTTGTGAAAGTGTATGTGCTTGGATTTGTGTGCGAATGTGTGTGTACAAGACTGACAGCCCAGCTTTGAGTGGTGCTGTCATCTAGTGGTGAAAGTATGAACTGAAGACCACACTGCATCTGATGAGCATGACATGGTTCATTCATTATATAATAAGTCAATGGATGAACAAACACGCTGCTATATCACATACTTGTCCTTTAATTTATGCAAAAGGGTAACGTGCAATTAAACAGCTATGCAATTAAGACAGCATTTGAATGGAATATCTTTACACTATGTCCAATTTGGCTAATAGATTGTTCAGTCCGACCATTGCATCTAAGTGAAAGAAAGTGTTTATGCAAATCACAACCTCACACAGTCAGCAAAGTGTATGTGGTGTGTGAATGTGTTTATGCTGTTTGCATCACTGCATAAACTACACAGTCATAAACACTGAATCATCCGTTCTGCTGCAAACCTAATCATCCATCCCGATGACCTAATTATGTCCATAAGACAAATGTGGGATTTTTTTTTCTTTTTTCACAAAGTCGCCCCGGGATCCAAAACAGAATGACAAAATGCTGGTATATACAGATGAAGAGTGACATTTTAACCTAAGAGTGTCTCATAAGACATCAACCCCCCCACCTCCCCAGGGCTCCACTGGCAGTGCCTGCAGTATATTCAGCCCTCACAGGCATTGCAAGCTCTCTGTTGACCTTGTTTGGCCCTGTCTTTCTCTAGATTCTATCCTGGTGCTAGCAAACAGGAGGACTAAGCATTAGCGACTACACGCTCAAAAGGCCAGATAGCAAGGCCCCTGGCTTCAACAACACCGGGTTCAGGTCAGTGGTAAAGTTCATGAAGACTTTAGCAGAATTTAACAACTTAAGCCCCAGGCACACAAAACATACAACAAAGAACTAGCACTGCCGAAGGCTGACTGTTGCATCCCCTCACGTCGCCTGTGTCCTGGCCAAAAAGTTGCATTGGAACACACTTCGACGACTACAGCTGATGGCTGACAATCATGTATGTTCTGCCTTTATTTGTCATTCTCATAGGGGAACCCGAAGACCCACGCTACGTTCGAAATTGTTTAATTTTTTTTGTAAATTTTTTGTTTCAAAAAAATTTTTTGTTTCAAAAAAATTGTTTATTACTGAAAAAGTGCACTAAGCGCTCACCGGTTAATTTCATTCACCACCCAGTGCGCTACAAAATACCCACAGTGCACAGCAAATTTTAGTGTAGCCTACAAAGGATTTGTCCTACATTTTACTCCTGTATGCCACAATGCAATGCGGTCATGCATATCCCAAGGAGAAGAAGTAGCCAGAAAGCCATTAGGGTTTGCTTATGTAAGCTAGTATGTTATCTAATAGAAGCTAGTCGGCGAATTACCTAAAAACATCTTATTAGACGCCTGAGGTGAGTTTGCCTTCACCTCTTTCTCTGTCTTGGAGCAAAAACTTTACAAAAAGCAGCAAAACATTCAGAAGTATAATAACAGCTTTAGCCACCGATGGCTAAATTAGCCGTTGGCTTGTAAGCAAATTAGCTTTAGCTCATGAGTTGGTAAGCTAAGTTAATCATGGGCTATTACAGGTTGCGATCAGAGCAAAGCACCGTAGATGACATGACCAAACTTCCACATCACTGAAACGTCAACAACTTATGTGGAATTCAACATAGACAAAATTAACATGGAACGTCGGCACAACCTCCATACTTTGCGATGAGTGCTCAGTTTGTTTATGCAATGCTAGGCGCGCCTACTTACACCACACAAATATCCGGCACATCTACTGTTGCAATTATTTTTAGACATTTTTAGTGAGCGTCCAAAGTCTCTTTTGGTTACTCCCTATATAGAGCACTATATCATAAACACTATATAACGTTAGGAAATAGTGAATTAGTTAATGGTTTTGAACACAGCTCCAGACAGCAGATATACAAAGTGTTTCCTGAAAGCAGCATGGCCTGCAAATTTCAAACAAAGCTGGCCTTTCCTGAATTATGCTGATCATTTGGTGCCCTCTTTATCACTTGCTTTCCTTACCTCTGCTTCTGTCCTTGTGCACTGATTCAATATACCTCGGCCAATTAGACTGCTTTCACTCACAATGGGCTCCACAGCTGATTCAACCTGCTCAGTCAGCTGAAAGGCTGCAAAAAAGTGCAGAATTGTGCCAGTGATAAAGGAAACACTGCAAAGAAAAAAAAAAATTAGGACCACAAATTCTCATCGCTGGCCTGATACAAGTGGAGCCCAGAGTGTTTCGTCCTCCTTTCTTTTAGCTGGTCTTTTACGTCTTTTTTTGTGTCCGTCTCATTTTCTCAGCATCTCCGTCTTATTTCAGCCCAAGGATTCTTCAACCTCGTACAGTCAATAAAACCCCAACAGCAGTGTAATCAAGAAATTTATAGATAGTAAAGAAAGACAGTAACTCACTAAGGAACAGTTAGGGCTAACCAGCTGGCTCACACAGCAGCTCTCCATACCTGTCTCCTGGATTTATGACCGATGTTTTGCCCAATATACAGAAACACACATCCATGTAATTCAAACCGATTCCCTTCATCAAACCAGCAACAGAGGGGAACAGCACCAGCATCTACTGTGTAACCACATTTGACAGGTAAGGAGTGAATGGACTTAAACTAATCTAAGCCCATCATCCTGCCTTCTCTAATCTCAGGTGGCACAAATTAAAGAAGCTATGTGAGATTATTATATCAGTGGAGGGCTGTGGTGCAACAATGAATAAGCAAAGTGCCACTATGGCATTGCTTCACTTTGTCAAAAGTGCTGTGCCTCATGCAGTAAACGTCCTCTCGAGTATCTCAATTTGTGTGTGCGCCTGCATATTACGCATGCCCGTGCGTGTGCATTCACCAGACTGGGAGCTGGCAGGCTGCTGACCCACTTTGAGTTGTTTTCATTTTTCATTCACTCCCCATGAGCAGCCACAAGGCTCTTGCTTTCTTTTTATTTTCCTTCTCTTCCCGTTCTCCTCCCAGTATTTACCTGGTAATAATTGAGACATGAATCACTTCCGACAGGGAGGAGCTCAGCTTTGAGAGCAAAACTCCCGCTACAAAAGCCAGGGAGAGGGAGAGAACTTTATTTTGATTCCCACAGCCGAAGCAGCTGATGAGTTTACAAGAGCTCCCTGTGTCTCCATGTTTACCTTTGCAGTGGTTTTATTCAAACATCAGAGATGGGCAGGGAACGCGAGATACTATGCAGGGAAAACACAAAAATATTGTTTTGTTTGTTTTCCTTTATAATAAGATTTATGGCACAAACACAGATGTAACAGTACATCACTATATGAAATGAAATCTTGTTCATACAGGCATTGCATTGCGGCGAGGCTTTAAGACAGATACATGCCTTGAAAATGTGTGTAGAAACATACAATATTCAACTTATCATGAACAAATGTAAGGCTCTGTGTTTTGTTTTGTTTGTTTGGTTGGTTGGTTGTTGTTGTTGTTTTTTTTTGTTTTTTTTTGGGGGGGGGGCATTTTTTTTTTAAAAAAAATAATTATTATATAAATGTCCCAATTTTTTATCAAACCAGAGGAAATTTGACTTCCTTAGTCCTTGAAATTTTTCTTTTTTGTAATTGAGCTGTGTGACTTAAATTAGGGCTGCAAAAATAATTAAAATTTAATTGAACTCGCAGTATGACTTACTGCATTTTTTGAATTGCAAGAAGGCCAATATTTGTTATACGTGAAAAGTTTGTCAAAATATCATTTAATTAAAATATTGGGGCCTACACACCATATTCTGCAGACTTAAGAAACATCTTTGTTTGGTAGGGATCCCTGCAAAAATCACACCATAGTCATTTTAAAACGTTTGTTAATGAAAAAGAAAATAATTATGTAAAAAAAGATTATTCCCTCTAGTATTGCAAATCATATCACAATCACAATATCAGTGCAAATACTCGCAATTAGATAATTTCTCGAAATTGTGAAGCCTTATCTTAAATTGCTTTTTTTAAGCTGTAGAATATTATTAGAAATGTAGAAAGTACCAATATAATACTCAGTCCTACAGGTGGGCTATTTTCAACCTACTGTAATGTAACTGCCCTTACCAATGAGCTGAACTAACTTCATGTCTTATCCATTTTCACCACCATATGAAATGTCACTTGGAAATAATGGATCACACCTGCAATGGCGAATGCCCACTGGCACTGTTTGCCAGGCACGAGAGCCCTACATGGATGTGATATGGAGATCATCTTGGATTTGCTCTCTCAGGACATGTTCTAAGTTACCTCTATCACTGATGCTATACAATGAATTCACTTGTTTAAAGAAAAGCTCTTATCCATAGCAGGAATGGATACAAATCATGTTTCAGTGGTCGTAGTGAGGGCACAGTGTTATCAACAGAGAGGGAACGCATCATTGATCCAGTCTTTAGTTCACAAGTCTAGATAAATAACAAAAGTCCAATTTTACTAGAGAGGCTGACGGTGCTGTCTTGATATCCACAAGGGCCAAAAAGGCATTTGAGCATGCTGACTGAGTGTGTTGTTAACAACTGCCATATTTTAAGAGGTAGCCAACAACCAGTTGTTGAGATGTTTTCACATGCTAGATGACAAACCACTTGCGGGTTTTTGCTCACTTTGTAAGTGTAATTACATACAGTGTCTTACCAAAACAGGAGTAAATGTCATTTCTGGCTATTTTCAGGAATTGGTGCAGAAAAATTTTGATTAGTTCAGGTTTGATTTGGTTCACTAAAATAGATTTGAAAAATGCTTATGTTTATTTCTCTGTCATACTGAAGCCCAGGAGGTTCTCCCATTTTGCATTTCAGTGAATCGCTGACAAGTGCAACAAATTATGCAGCTTTTCCCTATTCCCCATACCTCTTTGAAATGTGTGAAAACAACAACACCTGCTGATATCTATAGTCCGATTGAGAAACATTCTTGTACTTTTAAAGCAAACACAGGATTTACAATTAATCAGAAGAAGGCAAACAAGCGATGCATATTATGTGGGAAGAGGAGGGCGAAGATCTGCCATACATGATATGTAACATTTTTCCCCAGCAAAGCTTGTTACTGCTACACTGTCTACACGATATATCCAACCTGTAGCATGTTGTAATTTTTAATCACTATAGTCACTTTTCTTAATGTATTTATATTGTACATACATGTACATTAGTCTAATGTTTACACTGAACATATCCATAGCACATTCATAGGGTATTTTACTGCTTTGCACCTCTAGTTAGATACCAAACTGCATTTTATTACCTTAGTACTACGTGTTAGGGCTCATAGGCCTCTCTAATGTGCATGTACATAATGTTCCTCAAGAAGGAGCTGGTTGTATCTGGGTTTTGAAATTTCAGAATTTACCGTTTGATGCTAGCTTACAACAAACAGTTTCAGTTAGCTAGCATTAATGGATGCCATTAGATTCAATCAAAACAAGAAAACAATACAGGTAAGCCAAAAACCAAAAAGCGTGTACTAATTGGTATTTTAGGCACGTGACTGTAGACAGCTGAATCACCAAACTTATTCATATTTGCATGAACTTCAAGGTGTAGTCCAGTTGTTGCACATCCAAGTGATGCGACCAACAAAGCTATTGTTAGCTTGCTAATGCTCAACTGACCTGACTTGTTAAAATGCTGTTTATACAAGGAACTCTCAGTTTTTGTTGATTATAGCGGCTTTGGACCAAAGCGGTAGTGACATGAGTGCCTACTATCGTAAAGGTCTTTGCTAGTGCCAGGCAGGCAGAATTCGGCATAAAACCGGCAACGCATGCATTTGTTGCAGAAGCGAGTCAAAGAGAGTCCACAGGATGGATCGCGAGCAGGTTATGTATTTATATGTGACTGAGAAATAAGGTATAAGCCAGTTGTACGGCAGTAACGTCCCCTGAGACCTATTACCTCTATTTTCTGTAGGCTAACGTTACACCGCCACTTGCATTGCATTACATTGCACAGAGCAACGAAATTTTAAAAATAAATAAAATAAATAGTTTCCTCTGAGTTTGCAGGGACTCAGACCCAGTCATGGGCATTAAGAGTAACTACATAAAAACAGCAGTCTTTTTGCTGAGGGTCTCATCTGCTGTTACAAGGAAT
>JAQLOL010000010.1:5918319-5936369 GCA_029783665.1 Naso thynnoides
TGTTTCTTAAATACTTAAAAGTTCCTCATAGTCACTTTAAGTATGTAAATTTAAATATTTAAGTACATACCACAAAAATAACATGAAATACCTCATAATACATTTTTATTTCAACAACATTTGACTAAATGTTCTAGCAACATCATCTTGGTTAGCTCAACAAGGTACTTCCTTACTCGTGCTAATTATACTGACTCTGAAAACAAGAAAATTTAATTTTTACCCATTTGCAGCTGTCTAAGTAAAGTTATTCCTAGAATTAGTGGTCAAAATGGTTTTTTGTTTTGTTTTAAAACTGTAATTTGCATAATTCACGTAGCTTTATTGTTTCTGATTGGACAAACTGATGTATTTCAATATTTAAAGTTCAGTTGAAAGGCTGAATGATGACTGATTCAGTAGACCCTGTCCTTAGATCTTGTTCTCCTTCAGTTTGATCTTCCTTTGCCTTGGTCCCTCTGTGCCCTACAGTGATACTGGGCACGTGATGACATTGAGGTACCACAGAGCATGTGTTGCCTTCCTTAGCCCCACACACTTCCATTGCTGCGAGCATTAACATGGCCAGTAGCCCTGCCACCTCCATGTCGGCTCACATCAAAGCCCTCTGCCACAAGCACGTGGATGCCCTCTCCTATTGTTAGTCTGGCCTCATGATGAGGAAATCATTTTCTTTGTTTTCATGTTTTAACCTTAAGCTGAATATATTCCACCAAATGCTGCAGATCAGTCAAAAGAGAATAAACACTGGCCTTAGCCCCTGCATTTGCTTTGTAAATCCAACTTAATAGACTTTTTCTCAGGTTTTATATTTCAATCAGACGATCCAATAGGGGAATTTAATAAATTATTCAACAAGGCTTCTAGGCACGAATATCACAAAACTAGCAGTACCTCAAAAGTTTCTGAAAAAAAAAAGAATTCAAAAATCTCCAGCTATCCCAAAGAATAAACATTCAAATTTGAAAAACATTCAAAAGACATTGAAAAAAATAAAGAGCTGCTTAAAAACTCCCTGGAGGGCGATATCATTTGAGTGAAATGATGCCAACTCCATCAGTCATCCTGCAGCAAGTACAGGGAGGGACAGACACAATGGTACAAAGATCCTAAATGCCAGGCACGGCCAAAAAGAAAAGCATCCAAATGACTGGGTTTATTAAAAGCTTTCTTGTCCCGTGCCACAGCCTGGTGATTGATCTCCTTTGACGTGTCCTTTTACCCCGTGTCACATTAATAAACTACATCTCTGCTGAGAGACTGACAGACTGCCTACTCCTCAGAGAAACAGAGAGAGAGAGGAAGGAAGAAAGATGTGAAGAAGGAAGAGACAGAAGAGATTCGGAAATGGAAAAGATGCAGACAGTCAGATAAAAGCATTAGTGTTGTAAGAAAGGAAGAATGAAAGAAAGAAAGAAAGAAAGAAAGAAAGGAAGGAAGAAAGGAAGGCAAAGGAGGAGGAACAACAAGTACCAGTCATTCAAAGCAGGAATGTCACATTTATTGCTGATCATTATGGCAGGAGAGCCTGAGTCAAGATATTCATTACATTTATCATATCAGCAGGGTCTATTATGGTGACATTACATAATTCTATTCCACGGCAAAACTCATTTTGCAAGCTTCCATGTTTAATACTGTACTCTCAAGTGTAACATACGTGCCTTAGTGGCAACGGAGATTGAAACAGCTTGAGGATTTCCTTCTGGCCATTCTATAAAGGATAATGTTGGCTTTCCTTCTTGCTTATGCTTTCGTGTTACTCTGTTGTAGAACAAGACAGAATCAGTCAGCGGTACCATTTTAAAAAAGAGAGCAATATTAAACCACAGAAATAACCCTCGTGTGGAGAGTGGATTCAACCAAGTGCTTTTCAGTGACCCTGAGAATAGGAAAGGCTGTGGTCCATTCAGTGTTTATATTCATGTCTCTAAAGAGCACAGATATGTTCTCAATGTGAAAATTCTATTAGTAATGTCAGAATTTATAAGCAGTTTACAATTGAAATCTACCAATGTTTACAGGATGTGTTAGGATTTTTGCAAATACTTATTCCAGAGGACTGCAGTATAGAGGGGTGAAGGGATGATGTATTTTCATAGGTCAACCTGGAAGTTAACATTGACCAGTTCCCTCGACAAAAAGCTTTTTGAAGGGGATTTTGGATTATTGCCGAAAAAAAAAAGATGTGCATCAGACACAAGTTTGTAATACTTTATGATACTACAGCATGATCATTTTCACGAATCAACACCACTTTTGTGTTTTTTGGTCTGATTGTAACTCAAGATGAAAAACTTGAAATTACTTATGAATAAATTATGATTAAATTATTAAATGAAATTATTTTAACGTGTTTAAGAAAAATATGTATGATTTTCTTGCTAATTGCACTCTGTTTCTCTGTTTGCTGTTATCAGACTATTCTAACCTATACAGTTTATTCTGATCTCTTTTTTTAAATTCTCTTTCGCTCAAATATTCTCTAGCTTTTGTATTTTTTTTATTGTTGAATAAGATTTTGAAGAGAAAACAAGACAAAGATGTAATTACTAAACTAAAATTACAAAACATTATGTAGAGTCCTTTGGAGTAACGCTACATATCAGAAAAAATAGGCCCAATAAAATAATTTATAAAAACAAAATCACAAGGAGAGGAAGGTACCGCCTGTTCTACAGTCGCGCATGCCCAGCTCCCGCACTACGCATGCGCAGTTCATTGCTAAGGAAGAACGAGGAAAATGTCTTTGGCGAGGTGAGTACCCCGACCGGGCCTTTTGTGTTTTTATTCCCCGCAGCTATATCGTATGTTGTTGCCACGTAATTTCTTCCGATGTAAAGATTGCCAATAATGTGTCATATTTGTAGTTTTGGTCTTCTTGCTATTTTTTCCTTGTTTTAATCGAGCCTGGTGGCATCAGCTAATGCTAGCTAACTGATTGTATGTTGTAAGCTCACGTTAAACGTTCAGCATTAGCAAGTAACGTCTGATGTTTGTTAATTAGGAAGCAGCCGTGGCCGCAGCATAGTTATCAACTGCTTATTAGTGATGTGCTAGCGAAATGGTTCAGTGGGCTTCTTGAAAATTGATACCATAACGTTATGTGGCTAACTGTCTAGCTAGCAGTCCGAACCCTTCTTAACAACGCAGCTACGTTACGGTTGCGTTTTGGCTAACGTTAGCTAGGACGAGTTGAGCCAACGCACTATAACGTGCAAAACACCGAGACTCAGCACACTCACAGTAATATTATTTTGTGTTCAGCTTTTTACCGGCGCCGACCCAGCTGTCTCAGGACCAGCTGGAGGCAGAAGAGAAGCTCCGGGCCCAGAAGTCGTACTCCACCGCCTTGGTTTCGTCTCGCAGGGAGCCCCCTCCTTATGGACACAGAAAAGGCTGGGTGCCTCGCTCACTTGAGGTAATTTACTGTATTTAACGCTCATGTTACTCATGACATACGGTTCGGACTGGTTCTCATTCGTTTGGTGTCGCCTGGTAATAGTTTTTCTCCTAATTTGATGTCCTATACATTATGGTCACACTAACTGTAGAGCAGTCTCTGCCATAGAGCTGTGCAAAGCTACTCAACATCCACTCCATCGTTTAATTTTTGCTGTAAAATCTGTGTTTTACTAGGACTTTGGAGATGGAGGAGCTTTCCCAGAGATCCATGTCGCCCAGTTTCCTCTGGAGATGGGTAGGAAAAAGAAGACATCCAATGCCCTGGCTGTGCAGGTGGATGCTGAAGGAAAGATAAAATATGATGCCATCGCCAGACAAGGGCAGTCCAAGGATAAGGTAAAGTATCAACAACACACAGTTTAAAATGTATCCTGTAGGATCAGACACCTGTACAGATCCAGTCAGCTTCATACAACAACTTTTCCACTGAGTTTTGACCTGGCATAAGTTTTTGGTTGGTGTAAATACAAGAGTTGCTGTCTTAATTGCGATATCATCAATGCTGACAATATCTCAAGACAGAATCCATGATGCAAATGTTGTATATATGCCATGAATTTCTCTCAGTCAGAGTAAACGCACACTAGTGCTACATTGCCTTGCTGTTCATTATTTCCTTGTACAAAAACAATAAAAAAAAATCTTAGATTGTCTTAATGGTTAATGACAAGCATTTTTTCATTTTTCATTTTTCATTTGTGCAGGTGATCTTCAGTAAGTACACAGACCTTCTTCCAAAAGAAGTCCTCAATGAAGACACGTCAGAACTTCAGAAGCCCGATGAGGAGGCTGTGAAAGAAGTAAGTCATGCCGCAGTTTTTATGTATGGTGAAGGAGGCAGGTTGCCATCAGACCAAGTTATTCATGGAACTGTATTTGATCACTGTAAGATCATGGGTACATCCCAATTCTCTTGTTTGATTTTCCCTCACTTTTCTTTCCTCCCTTGAACCAGAGGTCGAGTGATCTCAATAATACACAAAAACAACTCTCTGCATCTCGTTTGGGTTCATATTGACGCACATAGCGGACCAGGTGCCAAAGCTCTGAGTCAGTTGTGTAGGTCCTGCAGGCCCTCACTGTTAAAGGCCCTATGTCTTGAACTTAGCCGCTTATATTTTCTGCTTTTTATAACTGATTTTTTTCATGTCATAAATTTAAAATTTAAAATTTCCAAGGAGCTACAGAGGAAGAGGCAGATGTAGTGCTTTTACACTGCACAAGAAGCACAGTGCAGGGCATGGATGTATCTGCTGGAAAACAGTTAATTTTGGTTCTGTTTGTTTTTTTTGTATCAATCCAAAATTTAATATCTTATTTGTTGTCTGTTTGTTTGTTTGTCTGATTCTGAGTTGTGGCCGTTGTAAACTTAATATAGTGCACTGTCCTAGACCTTCTTTGAAGATCAAGCACCCAGTTTAAGTCATAATTTTGTGGGGTTGAGTGTGTCATATCATATTTTACTGATTAACCATCTAGTGTAAAATTTGTGTTAATTGTAGGTTGGTACAACGAAAGAACCACAAGTCACTTTGTTCATTTTTTTGGAGAGATTTTTCTGTTTATGATCTGTTATTTCCCATATTAACTTTTATTATCAGTGCGATTAAAGCCAGAGAGTACAAGAGTCTTACTGTCAGCAGGAAACACTTTATTTTGTCATTTATCGTTATTTCCATTTAGTCACATGTGAGGCTGATAATCCGTTAGTGTCAGGTTTGATGTGAGTAACATCATTTCAGTTTCCCTTGAAACATTTAGACTAATAAATAATGTTCAGTGTTAAAAAGAAACCATACTCATATTCTGGGTTCATCAATAATGAATTAACTATCAACAAATACAGACTCAAATGATGAATAAGTAATTTAAATGCCTTCTGCCTCTGAGTAGGACGCAGTGTGCAGTATAAATACAGAATGTAGGTTGCTATTCATGTGCTGGTGTTTTTCAAACAGGTGACAGAGGCTGCAGAGAAAAAACTCTGTGCGCCCTCGTCAGTTTTAGCACCGTGCACATACATGCAGACACAAACCCCATCAAGAGTGGCTACAGCTGTTAAAGCTGACTGACAGCTGATCCAGCTGTGATCAGCTGCTGCTGTCATCGGAAACAGACGTTTTCTTACTTGACATTTTAAAGGGAAGGACGTCTCATTTCTCCAAAAAAACACATCTCCTCATTTCCTCCTCGCATGCTTCCCTTTTGTCTCACCATGCATCCTAGAAGGGAGGGGCTAAGACTTAAAGAAAAATTCAAAAGTAAGGGGAAATTTTGCAATTTAAGGGGGTCGGAATGTACCAGCCATAACATTTCTTATACTATATGTTGAAGGAGAGCATTCATTCTTGGTGTTATCCATTGGTCCTAGCAAACATAAAGCTGATGTTACTATTTGACCAAAAATACTTTTGTTAAGAATTCTAAGAACTTCGTAAATTATGTCAGCTTAAAGTGAATTTACAGATGCTGTCCCAGTATTTGCCAAAAAATAATCATAATATCACGAAACATTAGTTCTGTGATGCTTGATTCATTACAAGAAAATCATCTTTATCACATTGTCTCTGTAAAGAAGAAGAAAAAAAACTTATAACCACATTTGACAATCAAGATAAAACGATGCACAAAAGTACATGGAGTATAATGTGTCCTTGTCCTCAATAAGTAATCACAATAGAAGTAAGATTTTAAGTCCCTAGATCAATTTTGTCCCACCATGGCTTTGACAGCCTTTTATTAATTTTCCACTTCACCTTTTCTGTGTGTTATGTATAGCTGATAATCATTCTAAATCCAAACATGTGTCCTCTGTAGCTGACGGAGAAAACCCGTGCTGCCCTGGAGAAGCAGGTGTCTCAAAAGATCGCTGCTGCCATGCCTGTGAGAGCTGCAGACAAACAAGCCCCTGCACAGTACATCAGGTATGAATTTGAACAGTTGTCACCTTTGTCTTAGTGCAGAAAAGGTCAAAATAGAGAGTTGGGTTGTTTTTACAACAGTGAGTTTGTATAATGTAACAGTTACATATGTGGGGTTTAAAGTAGTGATGAGAAATATTTCTGGTTATGACATGATCTTATATAACACTTAAGACTGTGTTTATTGAAATCGCTGCGTTTATCACATGTTTTTGTGTATGTTAAATGTTTATATCTGACAAATCTCCTCTTGTCTCTCCTCAAGATACACCCCATCCCAGCAGGGAGTGGCCTTTAACTCAGGCGCCAAACAGAGGGTGATCCGCATGGTGGAAATGCAGAAGGATCCGATGGAACCTCCACGTTTCAAGTAAGCAAACATGTCGAACACAGCAGATTGAAACCATGTGTAAAGGCTTGTTTGATAAATTTAGGCAATACAGGGTGTGTAATGTAATTAGCCTAGTTATTAAAATGACTTTTTGGACATGTTTTAAACACAGTTGATTAGCCATTTTAATTAATAAAATCAGCATTACTTTTTTTCTTCTGAGGGTAGAGTGCTCATTGGTGATTTGTTCGTCTGAACTAACATCAAGTAAAAGCCAAAGGAAATATAAGAGAGAATGAAGTATTGAGAAACAAATAATTTAAAAGAAGCATTAAACATTAAAATTCATTTGGGGGATATATGTCAGATGTAATTCACTACTTTATCTTGATTCTTTACTTTATCTTAGTTCATGTTAAGTTCCCTTCAGAGAAAGGTTCCCTTGAAAATCTAAACTAATATTATTTCCTTAACTAAGGATTTTGCTCAGAGAGAGAAGGGATTTCTGACAAAAGTGTCAAATAAACCTTGTCAGTTTTAGGTCATTATTTATAATTATATTTATTTGTTTTTGTTTTTGACATTTTTGTCCTTGGGAAGCTCCCCATATGTTTTCTGTATGTGTATTTTCCTCTGCCCTCTGACAAAAAAAACAAGTAAATTGCAAGGATATCCGCCACATAGGCAGGTAAATGTTCGTCAGAAATAGTCATGTAATAAAAAGCTATGCTGCAGACTGTTGTTGTTTACAAACACGCTGCTGCTCCCCTCTGCTGTTTGTTTGTGACGGACTTAAACAGACAGGAACAGCTATGTCATGGTGCATTCAGGTGCGCCTCATTAATCCAGAAAACTATTCTCTGATGGCCATGAAGTTTGTTAAAAATGAGAATGTTCCTTCTTTTTTTTTCTTTTGTTGAAATACATAGAGCCACACGTTCTTACTCTCTTTTTCCCACTATGGTGTTTTCTTGTACATTAAATAGTTTTGCTGCAGCATTTCTGAAAAATACTTAACTCTTAACCAGTATCCATATATGTTTTGTTAGGGTTTTTTTTTTTTTTTTTACATCTGCCAGTCAAAAAAGTCACAACGTATATTTTTTACATTATTTTTTACATTATTTTTTACATTATTTTTTACATTTTACATAATTGTATGTTTCAGGATCAACAAGAAAATCCCCCGAGGACCTCCTTCTCCACCTGCCCCTGTCATGCACTCCCCAAGCAGAAAGGTGCAGTGTGCTGAAATGTTAAAGACATTCAGTTTTTCAGGACTTTCATGCTGTATTAAAATATTTCAATGATGATAAAAAAAGATTTTATGTTTGACAGAGTTTCTCTCTCTTGTTGTAGATGACAGTCAAGGAGCAGCAGGAGTGGAAGATTCCTCCGTGCATCTCCAACTGGAAGAACGCTAAGGTAACGGCACCAGAATGACCTGGAATTCTTGTGGCATATTGCGAGTTGATAATTTAGTATTTTATTCTTGTCGTGGCAATTCCAGTTTCATTGCCCTACTGCCTTTTTCTTCTCTGGTCATTTCTTTACCCCAATGTGTCGAATGTCTTTCAGGGCTACACCATTCCTCTCGACAAACGTCTGGCTGCTGACGGCAGGGGGCTGCAAACAGTTCACATAAATGAAAACTTTGCCAAGCTGGCCGAGGCGCTCTACATTGCTGATAGAAAGGTACTCCACTATTGTCCCTGATCTACCTCGTTAGGTGGTTCAGAACTGTTATATTGCCTTAAATATTCATAGTTGATCGGTTTTTAAGTTACTGACTGATTGTTTCCGCAGGCCAGAGAGGCAGTGGAGATGAGAGCCCAGGTAGAGAAGAAGATGGCCCAGAAGGAGAAGGAAAAGAAGGAGGAGAAACTGAGGGAACTGGCCCAAATGGCAAGAGATCGCAGGGCAGGGATCAAAACTCACGTGGACAAAGGTGAATCCTTTGGATAAGGATCATACTGCGTATGTGCGCATGTGTGCGCGTTTGCTTCTCTGCCTGACTGGAGCCGACTCTGTTGTCGCTGCTGTCGCCAGTTCCAAATCTGGAGATGAGTGGAATAAGTGATGACAGCATTTTTCACCCTGCCAGTGTTAACAGGACCAGTAAGCTGTGAAATGATGTGTCTGCTTCCCTGCTGATAATTTACATATATTTTGAAATGGAGAATCAGTGTAGTATGTCCTGTTTTTCTACATAAGTTTTGAATGAACATTTTAGATAAATTCTATTACTTTGAATCAGAAAAGGAATTCTAAATTAACTTTTTTTTCTGGTAAATTCCAATATTCATAACCCGTGTTTTTGTCTTGGCAAGTTCTCTGAACCCCGACAGTGTGTATCAGTCCCCTCGCTCTATATTTCTGTTGTTCTTACACGATCTGTTTTTTTCCCTTATCTGTAACAACACCTACAGAAATTCCACTTTTTTTCTCACATCTGTCGTCTCTCTCCATCTTTCTCCCTCTTTGTCACCATGTTTTTTTTTCCCTCCTCTGCACCGTTTCACACCCTCGTTCTCACACACCTTTACCCATGTGGGGTTTGTTTTTGAAAATAACCTTTTTGTTTCTTTGTGTCTACTTCTCCCTCTTCCCTCTTCCATCCATCTCCTCCCATGTCACGCGGCAGGTGGCGAGGACACCGAGGCCAGAGAGCGTGATGAGATCCGCCATGACAGAAGGAAAGAGAGACAGCACGACAGGAACATTTCCAGGGCTGCTCCTGATAAGAGGTGCTGGACACGCACTTTAAACACACTGCATGTGAACTCCCCAACCCCCTCCTCAGTATACACACACACACACACACACACAGGCTCACAGATGCACTGCTGACTGCTGAATCATTCATGGGGCCAGCGGTAATACTGAACAAACGCAGCAGGATCCAGCAGAATACTCAGGCAATAGTCCTTGTCTGCAATGATCCACAGACAGGTTGTCAGTTGATGAAATTGTGGGTCTCTGGAGAAGTGGAGGATTTGAAATTCAAAGGAGTGCTCATTACGACCACAATTCCAGCTGTCGGAAAGCAGAAACCTTGTTATCCCGAAATTACCTTTCACTTAACTTTGAGATGGCTGTTTGCTAAAGGACAGACAAGATGTTAAAGACACTAAGAACTTCAGTTTGTATTGACATAAACATAGTTTATCATTAGTGAAAGCCTTAATGCAAAATCGAAGTAGTTTTTAGAAATATAATTTTAGAAGTTGCCTCATGTTTTACCCATAGGTGAAAAATTTCAGCCAATGTCTCACATGTAACACAACACTGTGAAACTACGATTCATTTTGTGACTTAACAGTTTTGATGATACTGCACTAAAAGTAGAAGGCTAATAAATATGTAATACTATTAAGATTGATATTATTAAGTGTGTGTGTGTGTGCTGGTGTTTAACTATTTAGACCTTTTCTGGCATAAGCTCTGACCATGTGAGGACCAGTAGTCCTCATGTTGACCAAAGACCAGTCCTAATGCGGCATGACTTGATTTCTGAGGTCCTGGCTAAGTTCAGGCGTGTGGTATGAATTGAGGTTAGGTTAAGGTTAAGGTTAGGCTAGGCTAGGGTATAAATTGGTTAAGGTTAGGGTAGGGGTTTGGGTTAGGCTTTACAAATGAATGGAAGTCCATGTATAGTCCAAACAAGAATGTCTGCACAAACCTGTGTGTGTCTGTGTCTGTCAGTCATTTTTTTTTACTGTGAATCTTTGCTAAATATTCATCGTTCTCTGCTCCAGGTCGAAGCTGCAGAGAGACCAGGACAGAGACATCAGCGAGCTCATCGCTCTGGGCATGCCCAACCCTCGCTCTGCCAGCGAGGCTCAGTACGACCAGAGACTCTTCAATCAGTCCAGGGTTAGATTTTATCATACCTGCTTTAATGCAACAATGTAGATTAAAATGATTTGTGTCGACAGGGGAAAAATATCAATAAGGTAGACACACTGAATACCCAGCTTGACAATATGAGGGAACTTTAGAATTAGAATATATTGTATGTCAAGTAAGGGAAACAGATTTACATTTATTTGTTTCTGTAAAAACCTCCATTGTTGTGTTGAATTGGCACAGACTCCAGTGGTTTGGTTGGTGCAAAACAAGCCTGATAATTGGCATTTCATTAACACTAAACTGAGTAAAATTCATACAACCCTTCAAAAAGGCAAAACACGGCTAAAAAAAAACAAAACATAACAAATCTGTTTGTCTGGGGTTCAAAAGAGAAGCCTGATTTCTAAAAGGGACTGTCCCTCTCTCTCTGTCTCTTTCCAGGGGATGGATAGCGGTTTTGCAGGTGGTGAGGACGAGACATACAACGTGTACGATGCGCCGTTCCGTGCCGGCAGAGACATGGCTTCAAACATCTACCGGCCCAGCAAGAACATAGACAAGGACACCTACACAGATGACTTTGACACACTCATGTCAAGCAACAGGTACTGTGGACTGCTTTGTTTGGTAAATCCTCGCAAACATGTCATGCATTTCTTTAACTTTTTTGGTTATTTATATATTTAGGTTATGACTGCTGCCCTCACAGTTTTAATTAATTTCAGTAAGGAGGATTGACTCTAAGTACAATTTTTTGAGAGAGCCATTAAAAAAAAAAAAAAAAAAAAAGAATTCAGCACATAGCACCAAAACTAACAAATCAAGCATCATTTGGTTTGTGAAAAAGGAAAATAACTCCTACAAGAACAGATGACTTAAGGGGAGCATTGGGCTCAGTTTTCATTTTTACATCAAATTTCACAGTTTCGAACGAAGAATTTGCGCTAAAAAGTTTTTGTTCACATCTTAATGTATTCTTGATCAACCTCGTACAAAATATATATTAATGTAGTACATGTGATGTGAACATATACAACTGCATAAGGATATGCCTGAAAGGATCGTAGGTTTATAACCAATAGCAGTTTATAATAAAGATGCAAAAAACAGTTTTCCCAACATAACATACCATCTGAATAAAGAGATGTATAATTAATGACAAAAAAGTTCTTTAAGTGCATTTATCAAATTAGAAGTTTAACTGGTTAAGTTTTACCAGATTCATCACAGGATGTCAGCTAAGTTCAGCAGCTTTTATCTCAAAAGACCCTGTTTCAAAAACTGAAGGTGAACCAGTATTTAAAAAAATGGTTAATTTTCCCTAAAAGTATTTCATAAATCACACTGTATCCCACTCTTCATGTGTGCCCTTCCTGGTTTGAATGCATTTCACATTTTTATAAAATGGGCTGTTTAACTTTGATTTAATTAGGCAAGAGACCTGATGAAGTTTAACCTTCACAACTATAATTACAAAAAATAACAATATAAGTCTGAATCATTTCGAGGTCAATCAGGTTTTATTTTGAGGCACGAGGCAAGCGTGCACATGATGTCCCAGCAGGAGCCCTTGTCCTTGGGGCAGCAGTGCCACACTCTACTAGCCGAGCATAGCCTGTCCCATATGTTTAGTCACCAGCTTGTCATTGTCCTCTAGGAATGTTTGGCTGGCTGCAGGGTGTTACACCACTGTGCAAAACATAGAAAATAAAATCTTTGACTTTAGCAGATTCTCTGAGACATAAAAACACAAGTTCCACGGTGTACGCTTATATTTTGGATCCAGTCCTGTAATTCTTCCCATAGAAAATTAACTGCACAGGAGGCAACCTGCTAGCAGTTAGCTTGCAGTTTTGACTCCTTGTCCCTCCTGCACTGAGGATGCATAATGGCCAAAAACAAGCACAGCATAACACCAAGTAAAAGAAGATTGTCAGTGAGTTTTTTTCTCCGCTAAAGTAATGGAAACAATGAATTTTCATTCCATAATCTTTACTTTTTCTTTCCATCATCAGGTTTGTTCCAGACAAAGAGTTCTCAGGTGCCGACCACGGACAGAGGCGGGAAGGTCCAGTCCAGTTTGAGGAAGATCCCTTCGGTCTGGACAAGTTCTTGGAGGAGGCCAAGCAGCACGGCGGCTCCAAGAGGCCTTCGACCAGCAGCCGCTCAAAGGACGACTACCACGACAAGAAGCGCAGGAAGGAGTGAGAGCCACAAGGCGCAGAGTCCGTGTAGGAGCAAGGGCAGCTGCTAGCATGTTAGATGAGGCGGAGATAGTCTGCACCCTCTGTGGCTGACAGATGTTTTTAATCTACTCAAGTCTCTATCAGGAATGATCTGTCAAATTTCACTTATTTCAATGTGAAAGCAGGTAAACGATTGCAGAAGAAGCTCATTTTGTTCCTTTTTTTGTTTTGTTTAGTTTTTTTGTTATTCTGCTCTCTTGAGAATATGTTGAGCATTTGCTGTCATAGTGAATATGACCTAATGTAACTCATGTTATGACTTAACACAAGTGAACTGAAAGCTGATGTATGTGTGAGATCAGGCTGCATCTGAAAAAAGATTCTGTACAGGACAGCAGATGTCATTGCAGATGTGGACGGTATTATTTAGTAACATTCTGGCTCTTGAAATGTGTAGATTTTAGCAGTCTCTCTCTTTTTTTCTTTTTTTTTTTACATGTTTACAGATGAAACCAAGCAGGAAATGTTATTTACATTTTTCTCATATGTCCCCCACCTTCATTCCTTTGATTTTATGTTGGCTGTTTTTTATTTAAGTCCCTGATCTATCTGTGAGGACAGTGGAAGCCCTTCTTTGATGGCAGATATGTACAGCAGTATAAACCTGATGTAAAGCAAAGCAGCTTTATTCTTTGTACAATACTACCAATGGAATAAATTTCCTATAGTGTGTAATTAACATCCAGCTGTTTTTCTTTTTTTTTTTTTAAGGTATTTACAAGTTTTGAGATCAGACATGATGTTTCTTCCCCTGATTTTTCAGTCTACATCAGAGCTGCTTTTTCTCAACTCTTATAGTAGGAAGTCCATTAGTTGTGTAATTGTTCTACTATGCTCGTAGTAGATTTCACTTATTTTAATCACTCCGAAGTAATGCATCCCATTTACATAGATGATTAAATTCCCAAAATGTATTTAGAGGAGCCATCTATTACAGCTATTACAAAGTGTGAGCTATTACTTTTTTCCTTGCAAGCAACGGGCTCTGCAGTTTATGCCATGATTAGAACAAAACTGGTTCCATTAATTAAAATTAATTATGACTTATGCAGTCTGACGGTTTTATTCTCCCAGGCTTCAAAAAATAATCAACGGAGCTTTGCGCAGCCCGGCAGACTCGCAAATCTGTGCCATCTTTCACTCATGCCTGAATAGGGCTCCGACAGTTGTTATATGCACATGATTTATGCTCTTCAATCTGCAGTGTTTGCCGTTATGGCTTCGTGTATTAGTGCGGTCTGTCGAACTCGTGTGCTGTGTTTTACTGCTGGTCTTTTGCCATCATTAGAAAAATTATAGCCTTACAACTGAAGCAGGAGAGGAGAAGCTTGAAACCAGAGAGAATCTCACCCAAAAATGTAAATTTGTTGGGTTATCCAAAACGGAAAACTACTTAGCAAATACTCTGCATATGCAAAAGTTGCTTATATGATAGTCAACTCCAAAGTTTATATCCTAGTGACCATTGTACGTGAGAAGAAGCAGAGAGATTACAACTTTCATATTTCTATTAATAGTTACTTTTTGAAAATGACTATTGTCTTCAGTTACGCCTTTTCCAAATAAGAACGATACAATTCTTAGTAACTTACAGTTAGGTTTCTTTAAACTTACTATGTGCTTCTACTTACTCAGAATTTTAATATTAGTTTTAAACTTTTCTCCCTTTTAAGATGCCAAGGAAAAGATACTCTGAAAGATACTTTATTTGTCAAATACACTGTACACTGAGGTTTGTTCTCTGCATTCAACCCATCCCTGAGGAGCAGTGGGCAGCCACAGTACCACATCCGGGGAACAACTGCAGATAGGGAGCCAGTACCTCAGTCAAGAGTACTGACTGGAGATATACCTAAAATACATGATTTTATGGTGGGAGAGACCCACATGAACACAGGGAGAAAATGCAAACTCCACACACAACCAGAAATCAAACCTAGGACATTCTTGATATGAGGCGACAGAGCTAACCACTGATCCTCCATGCCACCATTAGATTGCCTTTGCCATAGCAGTCCACAAAGGAAACTGCTACATGGACGAATAAGGCTTAACACATTTAATAGCTGTAGCAGAATTAATACCAGCTCTAAATAGTGTCAAATATTAGGTGCAGTGCGGGAAAAGCGACAGGTTATGACTTAAAAAATTCATTTTTTAGTGAGATCAGAGCAGACACACCCTCTTTGGTTAGAGGAAGTCTGCTGTGAACTCCAGCTTCCCTCCGTCTCCATACTAAATAACCAGGCTACACATTAAAACCTCACTGAAAGTGGCTCTGATGTGATTTAACACTGACTTATACGCATTGGGAAAGAGCATAAAAAGCCATCTGATTTATTGCCGGTGTGGTGGAAAGGCTGTTCCCTTCTCCCATCTGCACCTGAGGAAACAGGCTACACAACACAGAACCATGACTACGGTGGGACGGGACCTCTGATGTAATTTACCACTGACCTTTATCATGTTGAGAGTCCTATTTTTACATTCTCACTTTTTTGCTCCTGCCTGTATGTATCTTTATCATTGTTCTGTTATCTATACAGTCACTTTTACCTACCATACTTGATCAGATCTATCTGCTTCGTAACTACAACATGAAAGAGGAACATGATCATGTGTATCCCACCCATGTATAAATATATTTAAAATAAATGGGAAGTCATTCTGATAGCAGTGTGACGTGGTTTAAGGACAGCAGAGGTTCATTGTCAGTGTGAAGAAATCAATCTGACATGTACCAGCTTAGTGTGACCGACTCATGAGGGCAATAATGGGTGTTGCATGTGGTGCTGGTGCTCATCTATGAGCACGAATCAGGCACTTGCGATTGGCAAATTTTTTAAAAAAGGAAAGAATATTCAAAGGGGAAAAAAATGCAAAGGTCAACAGAATAAATTAAAGCTTTTCAATCCAGCTCGGTTTCTGTCTCAGAACAGCAGAAAAGACGTGCGTCTTTCAGCCTGAATTTGTACTCAGACTGTTGTGTGTGTGGAGGACAGCTTGATAATAGCTCTCCACTCAGCTTGTCTACCTCTATGAATGTGCACAGAGGAAGATGAATGAGATTCTTATTCATGAAGGTAAGAGGAAATTGGTTCCTTGGCATTGCTTTTGTGCGCTGTTTGATGTAAATGGTGAACATATTGTGCAGGCCCATAATGGAATCTTCAGGTTGCAGACAGAAGCCATGATGGATAGCTCCTTATCTTTGCCTCACAAGGAAACACACTCAGAAATAATAAACAGCATTGAGTTGTTTCAGTGCATCTTTTCACTGTTTGGACTTGACGTTTGTTTTGTGATACCTTTTTAAGATATTTTTCTTTCTTCTATCCGTGGCCGCCAAGCAATAAGTAAGTGAAAAATGTCCTCTGTACTACTTTTGACCTGTTGAAGATGGCCTGAGAGAAATCTTATTTCTCTACATGAGATTTGCTTGTCCCTTTAGAGTTCGAGGCTGCTGCTGTAACAGAAGCGGCCCTCTGTTTTGTTTTGAATCTATGAAAAAAACACGAGTCCTATTTCCTCTCGTCCAGTGACACCGACCTTCGTCCATATGAAAAGATGAGTCTCTTTTAGAAAAACAATGGGGAAAACGGGCCGATGTTTCAAAGCATGGTGCACAGCTCATCACATCCTAAAGAATGATGTCAACAATGTAAGTGTCAAAAGCAAAGTTTCTGTTCTGATATTACTTACTTTGGTGTAGCCAATAGGCAAACTTTTCCCATTTGTTTGTTTTAAAGTAATTTAAGCTTAACTTGTATTGTACTAGTTCAAATTTTTGCAGTGGTTCAATGTTCCACGCTATGAGAGAGTTTTTATGATGAATCATCAACATAAATAAAGATGAACGGGTCTTGCGAAGAGATCTTGGTAGTGAGATTAATGAAGCCTCATGGAAAGATATGATTGCAAATGTAGGGTAGGCTACAAGAGATGCAAGAAGCAAGTTCATACATTAAGAAGTTGTACATAAATTCTATTTTCCACTGCTAAAACTATTTAAAATGGGCCTGATTCAGGACATTAAGTGTTGGAAATTTAACAGAGGTTGTCACTTTTCTCCATGCTTTATGGGAATAGCCTTTGGTGCTGCCTTTTTGGAAGGTACTGCTTGAAAATCTAGACAGGTGGCTCAAACAACCCTTTACAGAATCTCCATGTCTGTGCCTCTTAGGAGAAAAAAAAATCATGCCACAAGGCCTCACAAAAGCAGGGTCTGAAATGGCTGTAACTGGTTTTATTGCGGCAGCCAGGCTTATTTTGCATAAGTGGAAGAGCCCACACAAGCCAGAAATCCCACGACGGTTCAAGCTAATGACAGGCATTTCCCTTTGAAAATATGATTGCCAGAAATAATAATATGCAATTCAAAACTTGCCAAAAATGGGGAAAAAAATTTTGGTCTTCATTAGAGGTGCTGTGCCTTAGAGAGTTCATATGAACATGCTGTTTTTGTGTGAATATGCAATATATATGATGGATGTGTATCTATGTATAGGTATGTTCACAGCCATTAAATGGGCAGCTGCCTTTTTTCTTTTCTATATATGTTTTTAATTGTATACATTGAAAAGTTTAAATGTGTATATGTCAAAAACAAATCAAAACTTGAATGACAAAAAAAAAAAAAAAGATGAACGGGTCTTCACTTCCTACCATCATGCAAATATTTAACATATAGTGATCAGTAGATAAACACTTTTTTAGCTCCTGCCCATAAAGTCACCTGACTCAATCACAGTTTAGAGTTTGTTGTGAGTCATGACATGTGACCATCCTTTTATATATATATATAATAGCCAATTAAACCAAATTTTAAACAATGAACACTGTAACATTCACCAACAGGGTAAGAACTACATAAAATGACAGAATCCATCTTGGGAAAAATTTGTCCGCCATGTATCTGTTTTTTTTTGGAAGGGTGGGATTTATGACCTATACTAACCCAGACATCAGGGGGCGATCAAGATGTTTTGGCTTCACTTTAGAGAAGCTGTCATGAAATGATACATCTGATGCGATGAACCTACAGAATATTATTACCTGATGCAGCAGTCAGCTTCATATGGAGCATTTTAGCATCTTTTAGCTCAGTACTTTGGTTTAATGGTCCACAAAACTTTAACCGTTTCGGTTAAATCTCAAAGAATTTCTCGAACCCTTTACCAGACAATGTGAAGATAAAATCTTATTCTCCGCATGTCCAGCAACAAATAGCAGATG